>PVKC010021806.1:0-17974 GCA_004027635.1 Crocidura indochinensis
GAGAGAGAGAGAGAGAGAGAGAGAGAGAGAGAGAGAGAGAGAGAGAAATACAGACACACAAATAGAAACACAGACACCATAGAGACACATAGACCACAGACACACAAACACACACATTCTCTCTGTCTTTCTGTCCCTGTCTCTGTCTCTGTGTCTCTGACTTTATCTCTGTTCCCCTCTCCCTGTGTTCTCATGGGGAACGGATGCCTTTTGGTCTACACCCAGTGGTGGGTGCTCAGGGATCCCTCCTGGCAGGGCTTGGGAGCGCCCATATGTGGTGCTGGGGTTCGAACCAGGGCTGCCCTGTGCAAAGCCTTAACCTTAACCTTAACCGCCTGCCAGCCCCTGGGTTCTTGACTTTCTCCATCTTGGGGCTTGGCTTCTCCACTAGCTCCGGGCACAGCTGTCTTGGTCCAAGTCCCACTGACGGACACAGCCTCGCTGCTAGCTCCTCACCCGGGACCCTGCGCCCACTCCAGGGGGTGGTATCCTGCAGGGATGCAGGCGGGAATGGGCGGCGCTGGCCACTCTGGCAGGCCCAACTGGCGCCCCGTCCCCTGTCCCCGTCCCGCCCTCCAGGCCGAGATGCGGCTGCAGGACCAGCAACTGGCGCGCCAGCTCATGCGCCTGCGCAGTGACATCCACCAGCTGAAGGTGGAGCAGGCGTGCGACCAGCACCGGCGGATGCTCAACCAGGCCACCTGCGAGCTGGAGGAGTGCGACGAGCTGTCGGACCTGCTGTGCGACTCGCTGCTCGGCCCCGCCTTCAGCCTCTCGGCGCCGCTCAAGCTCCTGGGGGTGACCAAGATGAACCTCAACTCTCGGAGGTTCTCTCTGTGCTGAGCGTCCTGGGAGAGGGAGCCCCGGCCGCAGAACCCCAGAGCTTCTGCCGCGTCGAACCCGAACCCAGCGTCGCAGGACCCCGTGTGGATGGATGCTCGGGGAGAACCCTCTGCTCCCAGCAGCAGGTGTGGGAGTTTCAACGCCCTGACTCCAGCTCCGGCTCCCCCAAGGCCCTGGGGTGCTGCCCAGAGGGTCAGATTGCAGCTGCGTCGCAGGGAGGGGGCCCACCTGTGCCCTGTTCCTGGGTTTGGGGATCCGTTGGATGTACACCGGGAACCCTCTGCAGGCTGATTCAGACCCCCAAATTCTCCACCTGACTCTGACCCTCGGGCCCCTACTTGACTCAGTGCCAGCCCCAGCTCCAAAGAGCTCCAGCACTGCACCCAAAACCCAGAGTGCCAAGGGCACCCCCAGAAACTGAGACATTCTCCTGGAACACCCTGAGGGTCTCTCTGGGGTCAGTTCTTCCCTTCCTGGGACAGACACCGAAGTTCTGTGGCCCTTAAATGGGGCGACTGCCCTGGCATTGCTAGTTCCTGAGCAGCTATTTGTGGGGAGGTGGGAGGGGCAATATTTAGTTTTACAGATCAGTAAGGGTGAGTGTGGGGTGAGTCAGGAGAGGGGGTATCTGAAGGCGCAGGCACACGGGGACCCCTTCTTAAAGGGAGAGATGGGGCAGGGCAATGACTCTCCGGGGTATGGCTAGAGCAGGTACAAGATGCTGGGGGAGAACCGGACAGTGAGACAGATCACTCAGACTGCAGCTTGTGCCTTTGGTCCACACCTGTAGATTGCAGACTGCAGGCCCCCAACTTCCCGCCTTTCCCCTGCACCTCCTCAGCCCCATGCGTATCTCCTGGTGTGCAGGTCAGGACATGACACATCATGCACAAGCATGATCCCCTCACAACACACATGCACAGAAACACACAATCACACACATATGCCCACACCACACACAATCACACACATGCAGACACACATGCATGCACACACTACACCCATATCGCACAATACCACATGTAGACACACACATAGTTATGCGCTCAGACATGCACACACACCATATTGCACATGATCACACAAGTGCAGAGATCCACACACAACACACACATACACATGGAGTAAACCTCTGGGGCAGCAGGGTCTTCGGAAACATTTCTAGATGGTCTCTACTGAGGACTTCAAGTCATCTGAGATATAACACAAATGCACCAATGACACATTTATTAAGCACGAATCTGACAGAAATTTCTCTTTAAATAAATTGTGAAGATTTTTCCCACATTCATCTGTGCCCTGTTATGGCCCCCACCAGGCCAGGCATTGCCAGTGTACAGGAGATGGACCCTTGGGGCAGAGGCGAGTGTGGAGGTCACAGGACCCCACAGAGGTGGTGATTGATGCCTTCCTCAGGGGCGCTCTCCTCCTGGGGGCCAGAGCTCAGGGTACCTCCCACTCTCAAGTCTCAAGCCCACTGCACACCTGGAGGCAGGTCAACCCCTTTTCTTCTTTTAGAACCCTTCAGGAAGGAGCCCCAAAGCTGGTTCAGCCAACCAGCTTGTGGTGTTTCTCATGCCACAGCCTGGTAGGACAGGACCAGAGGTCCAGAGCTGGTGCCCAGAATTCCTCCCCTCCTTTACCACAGTACCAAGGTCATACATTTGTGTCTGTTTCGATGCTGCCGTCAGAAAAAGTCAAATAAAAGGAAAGAACAGACAAGAAAGGAAGGGAAGAGGAGAGGAGGGATGGATGGGCAAGGGGTTGTGATATATAGCTGAGAGGAAGTTAAGAGAGAGAGAAAGTCAGGGAGAGAAAAAGGAAGGAGAGAAGGAAGGGGGAAAGAAAGTCAAGGAGAAGGAAAAGAAGGGGAAGAAGAAAAAAGGGAGAGGAAGGAAGAAAGGAAAGCAAAGGCGAGTCAGGTAAGTCAAGTAAATAGACTATTGCAAATAGACCTTTACAAGAAAATAATTTTGTTTCTCTTTGGGGGCCTCGCCCAGAGGGCTGGGGATTCTCTGGGGAGTCGGTGATGAACCCCAGTTCTGCTGGTATGAGGCCAGTGTCCTCCCCACTCCACTATTGCTCCAAGAAAAGATTTTGAGTGAAGTATGTGTGTGCATTGTGCTTTCGGGACAGAACCTTTGCACAGGGGTTTCAGGTATTACAGATGCTCCTGGGGATGTCCCCAAGTTCACTGACAGAAGCTGGAGAGGACCTGGTGACATCTCAGCTCCTTGAACCTCATTGATTTGTCAGATGCCCACCCCAGTGCTGACTGGCAGCAGTGTGCCCAGAGGGTCAGTTTAGGAACATTTGTCTCTGCTGTCCTGCCATCTGTGGAAGGTGTCCTCTCCAAGGCAGGGAGGGAACTGCTGAGCAATCAGGCTGGGACCAGGAGCCATCTGGGTCAGAGTGAAGTCCTTAGGCATTCTTGGAGCTCCATGAGATTGGCCAGACATGCAATGGGGAGAGGAGGATTGTGAAGACTGGGTGCTACAAGGGGAGAGCTTCCCCCCCCCCCCCCAGCTGACTCTCTAGAGGAACTTGGGCCCATCTGTGACCTGGAGCAGCTTTGGGTGCCGGCAGGGCTGTTCCTATCTGAGGGATCCTAGGCCCAGGGAAGCTGCTATTTGGAATCCTTATTCACAGGATCCAAGCAAACAGCCCTGGAGCCTGTGAGGTGGCCTGGGAGGAGCCAACCATGCCAAGAAACCTCAGCTGGACTGAGAGGGGGAGGCCCCCCTCTCAGCGGGAGATAAGCTCGGTGCCAGCAGGGATTGGCATCAGGCCCATGGGTGTCTCTGAGTCTGAGACAGGACCATGGCAGGGAGGATAGATGAAAAGAAGTGTGCCCCACCAAGGGAGCCCCCACCCTGTTATCTGAGTCACCAGGAAGGTCAGGCTGACCATCCCCTCCTCTAGATTAATGAGATGTGGGAGGCAGGGCTGTGGGCACCCCTTTCTGGGGTACTAGGACAGGGCATGGGTCTCACAGATTCCTAGGGAGAGGGCTGCAGATCCCAGATCACTTGGGGGTGATCTCTTCACACCAGCCTGCTGTGCTCCCTGGAATACAGGCTTCAAGGGAAGCTGGGGGTTGACTATACCCCCAAACTCCCTCTGTTAGAATCACAACTCTGCAATCTCGAAAGAGGCCACTCTGTGCTCACCTTTTAAGGAACATCCTCAGGGTCAGCTAGTTTCAGAGTGCAGCCTCGGACCAGCAGGAGGGAACTCCTCACTCCTCCACCAGTCAGAGGACCTACGTACCGTACGACTCGACTTGGGCCAAAGCACACCTGCTTTCAATCCTGGTCACCATGCAGCCCTAGGCCAGCTATGAGACCCTGATGTGGGCACAGGGCGGGGAGGTCCCTGTCGCCAAAATTGCTGCCTCTCAGTCGCGCCTGGCACAGACCTGAAGAACCTCCACAATCCCCAAGCTCCTCCGAGGCCCACCCCCAGGAGGTCTGAGACACTAAGCTCTTACCCGGGCAGGGAAGGTACTGTGTAAAGGCGATACCGTAGCGCCCTCTGCTGGTGATCTGTGGACATCGCAGGGAAGACTTGGTGACAGGTTCAGGTGCAGTTTCCAGCACTCAAGACCCTTCGTAGGGGGGCGGTGTGATAGCACAGGGCGTTTGCCTTGCACGCTGTAACCCAGAACGGACCCCGGTTGGATCCCTGGCATTCCATATGGTTCCCCGAGTCTGCCAGGAGAGGTTACTGAGAGCAGAACCAGGAGTAACCTCTGAGCACCGCCAGGTGTGATCACTTCCCTCTACCCCCAAACAAAAGACCCAAAGTGACAGCTAGAATCCCGCAATGCATCACTGAGAACTCAGAGGTCTGGGAAGCCAAGGCCTGCAGAAAAAGCAGGCTGTCAGACTCAACATGACCACCTGAGGGGGTGGGGGCAGTCTGATGGGGACAGATCTATGCTGGGGAGGCTCTTGCCTGCAGGAAGGAGGGGACTAGAGTAATAGCACAGCAGGGAGGGGCTTGTCTTCTATGTGGCCAACTTGGGTTTGATCCCTAGGATCCCATATGGTTGCCAGAACACCGCCTGGAGGGTTCCCTGAATGCAGAGCCAGTAGTCACCACTAGGCACGGTTCAAAACTAAGAGAGAAAGAGAGATAGACAGACAGACAGAAACACAGAGAAGGAGAGACAGAGAGAAGCTGCAGGGGGCTCTCTTGACCCTTAATACCTGCCTCAAGTTCCCCTCACACACAACCAACTCTGCAGCCCTGTGTCCTCCTGAGGGAGTCCAGGGGGGTTCAGGCCAGGGTCCTGGAAATATCTGAGGACTTTGAGGGGGCTGGCACAGAGCAGGGACCCAAACCCAGCAGAAGTCACCAGAGACTGGTGCAGCCTCCCACCTCCTAGGCCGTGTTTGCAGGAGCACTGGGAGAGGAGTCTCAAAGGCACCTACCTCCCTCGAATCACACTTGTGTGGGTTCTGCCTTCCCCAGCTGTCTGGACTCTGAGGCATGGAATGGGGAGCAGCAGATGCTCTGCAGAACCATCTAAATCTAAGAGGGGAGGTGTGGGAAAGGGACCCTGCTCGCCATTTTCCCCCACCATCAAACAGCACCGAGGAGTGTGGGGGACACACCTGTGGCTAATGACCTCGTGGCATTTAGCCTGCCAGGGAGCAGGGCCAACTTGGCTAGTGGCAAGGCTTCTATCACTGCCAAGGTCTCAGGCAGATAAGTTAAGTGGGTGCTGGGAGTCCCTCCAGGCCTAGTCCCATTGTCCCACCTCCATGTTCTGGAGAAGAGTTGGAGCAGCTCATGGGAACAGCTACACCTGTGACTCTTTTGCTCTCCAGCCTGAGTGTGCAGAGGGGCCCTGCGAGAGGGAGGAAGGTCAGTATCCTCAGCTGCCAGGGGCCTCAGAGTCCAGAAGAGAGAGAGGACCCAGGGGACGCACAGTGGGCACAGTGACAGTGGGACAGGGAGAGTGGACCGGGGTCCCACCATCTGGGCTGGAGAACAGTGATAGAGGGAGCCGAGTCTGGTTCATGCCCAATAGAGATGTGGTGACCAACTGCTGGTGTAGATCCCAGAAGTCCATCATCTGTGTGAGGGTACAGGGAGCATTTGAGGGAAAAAGAACATGTAGAAATCCGTTCCCAGGAGAGGTTCACTGATGGAGGTACGGAGGACGAGGTCTCTCCCCTCCAGCTCAGAAAACATGTCTACCACCCAGTAACCAGCGGTTCTGAAGTGAATCGGCGGGTAAACAGCTCACGGAGAGTCAGACTTGTGGAAACATCAGCTTTATTCGGTGGAAAGAACTTAGGTCCGAAGACTCAGCATCAGTTCCAACCAAAAAGCTCCCTGCCTTCCACAGACCCTTGTTTTATACCACAGAATCAGGTACCACCCTAGGGTAGGGGCAGAATGCCAGGTCATACCCTAAGGTAGGGCACAGACACGGATCAGTGTAGGGTCAGTAACATACTAATCCCAAGAAATGTTTACATACACAACAATTCTGCCAGGTTACACTCTAGGGTAGGGTCCAATCACTGATCAGGGTAGGGTCAGAAATGTTTATACATAACAATTCCAGATCGTGATAAGATTAGAAATGTTTACATACGCAACAGAACAGGCATTGGATGTGCAGAAAAGGGGAGAGTTGTTGGATTAACCGGTTTCCATCCTATTCAAGATATGCTTGTTGGGTACTCATTGGATGAAAGCATCCTTTGGATTGGTCTCTTACCTTATCTGTTCTCCACCCCAGGGTGTAGTCTTGTGCTTCCCAATAAAACCCTGGGTTTCAAAGAAAAAAACACTTGTGGTGTGCTCACTTCGGCAGCACATATACTAAAATTGAAACGATACAGAGATTAGCATGGCCCCTGCGCAAGGATGACATGCAAATTCATGAAGCGTTCTATATCTAAAAAAAACAAACACTTGTGGTGACATGGGCGTGACTGCCAATATGTGACAAACATGGAGGATAGAGGGCAAAAAGGGTCCCTCTGCAGAGTCTCTCTTGGTGGGTTTGTGTCCTAGATAGAGGGTTGCTCTGGCCCCATCACAGCCTATTACGGGGATTCTGGGATCCCAGAATCCTAAGGGATGCTGGGGATTGAACCCAGGTCAACAGAGTGTTCTCTGCTGTGCTTTTGCTCTGGCCCCAAGGTTCCTGCTAAGTCTGGGTGGGACCAAGCACAGAGCTGAGGTTGGGAAAGGCTCAGTCATGGAGTCTCATTCCCAGGGGCGCATGCCCTAGATGAGTGTCAGGGCTGAGAACAGAAAAAGGGTGGGGCTCTGTCTTCAAGAACCAGCTCAGCCCCAGGCAAGCAGGCCAAGGGGGGAAAAAAGGAGTTCCATCACTTCTCCCTTTTGCTCCCCCCAAGCTCTAGCTCCAGCACCACACCTCATCTCCATGTCTCTCCTTGCCTTTTCTAGGCAGCTCTGCCTGTCCCAAACAAAATTGCCTGACAGATCCTCTGCTAAGCTTTGGCCCCCACCTGGTGGCCTGGCAGTCTCTGGTCCTGGGGACAGCACAGGGTTGGCCCCTGGGCCCTCTCTACTCCTCTCCCTGACCATCCCTTGCACTCACCCCCTGGCTGAGTGGCCTGGCCCCTGTAGTCTGGGCTCCGGTGAAGGAGCTCAGGCCAAACCTTGCCCAGGATCCCTGCATCACAGGGGCAGAACGAAAGAGCCTGTAGGCAGTGTGGCGCCTGCATTTCCATGGCCTGCAGCCAAGCCTGGCTCCGGGGCCCTGAATGCCCCTTTCATGCCGCTGGCACAAGCTAGCACAGAGGCCAAAGCAGATGCCACTCTGGCTTTCTGCCCTGCCAGGTTCTCCCACTCCGGAGTTCAACCTCCCATCCCCAGGCTCAGCAAACACGACTCCATTTCCTCGTCTTTCCTTTCTCAGCTTTCAGGCCATCCCTAGTAGTGCTCAGGAGCTAATCTAAACTCAGTGCTTAGGGGCTCCTCTGCTTGCAAAGCCTGTGCCCATTATTCAAGCCCACTTCGCCCATTTTCTGTTCTGGGGGGTCACAATAGGTGCTCAGGGATCATTCCTGACTGCACTTAGAAATCACTCCTGGCAGGCTCAGGGGACCCTATGGGATGCCAGGAATCAAACCCAGGTTGGTCACGTGCAAGGCCAACACCCTTCCCTATGTGCTATTGCTCTGCCCCACCCCCAGTTTTCCTGCTCTTTTATTTTTATTTATTTATTATTATTATTATTATTATTTTTTTTGGTTTTTGGGTCACTCCCGGCAGTGCTCAGGGGTTACTCCTGACTCCATGCTCAGAAATTGCTCCTGGCAGGCACGGGGGACCATATGGGGCACCGGGATCCGAACCGATGACCTTTTGCATGAAAGGCAAACGCCTTACCTCCATGCTATCTCCTGGGCCCCACCTGCTCTTATTTGTCCATCCTATGTGCTTGGTGAGGGCCGACATGTTTCACAGTTGGTCTGTAGAAGGGTCACACAGCTGGGGGCACTCTTCACAGGTTACAGAGCACTGGTCCCTGTGTGTGAGCACCTGTGTGGTCCCACGGCCTCTGGCACCTTCCTAAGGAGGTTGTGGCCTTCAAGGGTTTTCCATGACAATTCTATTGGCAAAGGCAACAGAAACAAAAAGAAGCAAATCCAACTGCAGCACTGGTCTTCTGCACAGAAGAGAATTATGAGCTCAAATGAAAGATTTCCAGACTGGCTAGAAGAGAAAATCAGCCCTGGGTGCACAAGATAAAGAGCTACTAGCCAAGACTGTAAAAAAAATACCCACAAAGATCACCCCCCCAAAAAAATAAGACCAAAAACACCTTTCAAAAAATGAAACTAAACATAATGAACAGATGCTTCTCAGAAGACAGGTGGTGGTCCATAGGACCACATGGAAAAATATTCATCACCAAGAGATCACAGCAGTAAGGGCATTTGCCTTGGGTTCAATTCCCAGCATCCCATATGGCCCCCTGAACATTGTCAGAAGTAATTTTTGAGAGCAGAGCCAGGAGTAACCCTCAAGCGGGTATGACAAAAACAACAAAGTGAAATGTGAAACATCGGGGCTGGAACAGTAGCGCAGTGGTAGGGTGCTTGCCTTGCACTCGGCTCACCAGGACAGATCTGGGTTCAATCTCCTGTGTCCCATATGGTCCCCCAAGCCAGGAGCGATTTCTGAGGGCATAGCCAGGAGTAACCCCTGAGTGTCACCGGGTGTGCCCCAAAAACAAACAAAAATCAAATGAAAATTGAGTCCTGTGAAGCTTTTGTCTGAGGAAAATAAGCGTTGAGTTTGAATGATTTCTAGCTTTGTCTTTGACCCTGAAAAAAACTACCTTCTTTGAGGAGTGGGTTGATTTGGGCTAATTTCTACACATGTTTATGACCTGTGCACTTTTCTCAATTGAGGTTGGAGAGAGTTCAAAGGGCTAGAAACTTGTTAAGCAAGTTCAATCCCTGGCATCCCTCAGTGTCCCCTGAGCACTGCCAGGAATAATCACTGAGCACAGAGCTAGGAGTGATCCCTTAGCACAGAGCTAGGAGTAAGCTCTGAGCACAGCAAAAATAAACAAACAAAACGAACATTTTTTGTAGTGCTAGTGATCCAATCCAGTACCTCATATATGCAAGTTAAGTGCTGTACTGCTCAGTTTCAAATGCAGTCAGCAAAATAAAAGATTAAAATACTCTCTTACATTTAAAAAAAATGGCAAATAAAAGCTTCTTTTAAAGAATTAATTAAGTCCTACATTTCCTTCTAATAAGCAAACTTTTCCCTCAGTGTCCCAGAGACTCACCTCCCTGCTCAGATCTGTCATAAATCCATGAGTGCAGCAGAACAACCTGGCCGGAGGCTGTTTGTGGAAACCTCATAAACCCAAAAATTTCTAAGCAAAGCTAATCCCAAGGGCTGATAGAAAGACCTATTCAGAAAGCAATGCACAGATCTGGTCCAGCTCCCTGGGATAAGCAGGCTATGGTTTCATGGGTAGCACTGGCGCCAGAAAGGCACCCAGAGGACCTTGGGGCAGCAATGCTCACAGGCAGGACAAAGAAAGAAGGCATGAGGGGACCAGAGGCACTTTCTTGGGTGGCATCATATGGCTGTAAAAATGCAATGCTGAGGGGCCAGAGAGATGGCACAGTGGGTAGGGAATCACGTACACTCAGCAGACCCAGGTTTGATCCTCGGCATCCCATAGGATTCCCCCAAGTGCCATCAGTATTGATCCTTGTGTGCAGAGCCAGGTAACCCTTGAGTGCCACAAAACAAAATAAGCAAGATGCAGAGAATCACAGCCTTGGCACCTGTCCTTCCCACAGAAAAGACATTTCTTTCCCTCGAGTGCAGAGAATAAACCGGGGGTTGGCAGCAGAGTTGATGGGAACATGGAGAAAACTGTTCACACAGTTGAGAATGTTAGTAGGGCCCAGTGCCCAGTGTCCATGGAAAACATCTGTTCTGTGCTGGGACCTACTTTTCCTACTTTCCTCTCATTATAAAAATGATTTCAAGACTCCCACTCCCCAAAATAAAATAACAGTAGTCAATTCTTCCCAGGTAGTGCAGTCCTGGCTGATCTTTCTGTGGCATTTTCAGAAAGTGGAGTAGATTCCTCTTACTGCATAGATCACAGCAGCCTAAAACCACCCCCCACACTACCCCCCTCACCACCACCAGAAGTAGCCCAGCTTCAAGACTTCACTTTACCCAACTGCCAAGCCAAAAATTTGTTTCAGACCCCTCAAAATGGCATCATAGTGTCAGTCCAGGAAATCTGAGGAGGAAGTTATACAGGAATTCCCCAAGCTCAGCTAGTACCAGCCACAGCCCAACAAACCTTCAGGCACTGACTTCAGTCACAACATGGAGAGGCAAAACAATTGTTTCAATGAACCCATCCATGTGGATCTAAGTTTTTCTGGGGGTGGAGGCACACCCAGGGGCACTCAGGACACTCCTGGCGGGCTTGGGGACCATATGGAATGCTGGGAATTGAATCAGGTCCATTCTTGAATCGGCAGCATGCAAGGCAAACGTCCTACCGATGTGGATCTAAGTTCTGATCATTCCATTTGTCTTTGTGTTGTAATGAACAACATGAGGTAAATCTGTTTGTGCCTGCAAGGGAGCAGGCTGGCGTGGGAAACTGGGAGCTCCAGGGAAGGAAAGGTCACACTGGTGATGGGACTGGTGATGAAATATAAAATGCCTGGAACAACCATATTAGGAACAATTTGGTTATCATAGTTATAATCAAAAACATTTTTAAAATAAATTTCTGAGATACACATTGCTGAATCCACCTGATGGCCAGTGTATATGTGGTTGATCTATCTGTGTTGATCTATTGTTTAGGTCCTCATGAAAGTGCAAAGAGCACTTTTCAGAAGAGCATCTTTGATACTCTTTTAAAAACAAAATAGGTTTTCCAGAGTCCAGAAAATGAGATTCTTGGACATAATTAAATTTAATTAACTTAGACACAACCTTCACAGGGTCCCCCACCCCTTCCT
The DNA here is from genome assembly GCA_004027635.1 of Crocidura indochinensis. Classification (NCBI taxonomy): domain Eukaryota; kingdom Metazoa; phylum Chordata; class Mammalia; order Eulipotyphla; family Soricidae; genus Crocidura; species Crocidura indochinensis. The sequence goes on from PVKC010021806.1 coordinate 11,364, forward strand.
TAGAGAAATGGACCCAGGAGGCCAAGTGTCAGCAGCCAAGGTCTGTGATCAGGGTTCAGCTATGCCCCCAATGACACAGGTGCCCGAGACGGCCTGAAATCATAATCCTGAGTCTCCATCTAACCATGCAATCCCAACTGCTGGAGCTTGGGGCTGTTCCCGACAGGTTGGGCTCTCTGGGGTCTCTCACTGTAGGGCAGTGACACTCCTTAGGCAGCCAGGAGGGGCCAAGTAGTGCACCCCATTAGCTGGCTCTTGCCTACTGGCTGTGAGCACCATGAAAGTTCAGCATTGTGGTCACCAGCTCTGGGAGATCAAAGTTGTGTTTCCAGCCCCAGTCCTTTCGGGCGCAGCTGTCATCCAAGTTCATGGGCCAACTCTCCGCTGAAAGAAAGAAGGAAGCACAGCTCACCAGAAGTTCTAGAACATTCTTGATCCATCTACAGGCCAAGGCACTGATGGGAACACAACTCTGGACAGACCAAAGCATTGCAGGCTTCCATCATAAGATGCAGGCACAGCTATGGCCAGGGGATGACCCACAGAAAGGCCTTGCCCAGGGCTTAGGGCCAGCAGGGGACAGTCCCTCACCAGCAAACCAGGCTGGTTCCATCTAAAGCTGATTCGAGTTCAGGGAATGGTGCGACCCATCCACCTTCAACTCCACGTATCCCTCATAACATCAATGCATCCCTCTGGCTGGTGAGCAAGACCTAAGACCCCCTTCCTAGGATGGACTGTGGTTTGGGGCTAGGGACGGGCAGGGCTCACCTATGGCTTGGCGCATGGGCTCCACGGCGTAGGTGATCTGGAAGTCAGGGACATGCTTGGTCAGCTCCTGTGCCAGCTCCTGTGGACTGAAGCTCATAGCATTGATGTTGTAGGTCCTCATGGTCAGAGCCGCAGCTGGGGCCTCCATCACCTCCAGGGTGGCCCGGAGACAGTCGTCAATGTACATCATGGGGAGCCTGGTGTCAGCTTCCAGGTTACACACGAATGAGCCGCACTTGACAGCATCGTGGAAGATCTGGACTGCGTAGTCTGGGAGAACCACATGTGTGTGTGCATTTACAGGGTTTTTTTTTTTTTGGGTCCTGAGCCTTGGAGCCAGGTGGACTCAAGTGTATTGGACTCAGAGTCTTTCTGCCCTTGAAAGCACAGAGGATTCCAGGAGGAACAGATGGACACGCCCCAGTAAGATAACAAGACAGTGACAGCAGCAGTGACCTGTCTCAGGACACCCAAGTTCAGGACACTCTGGGGAGGAGGGTTGAGCCACATATGGGGAGTCTCTCTCCACCAATTGGGTCTAGGCATGGCCACCCCCAATCCCATGGGTGTAGGTGAAGGGCAACAATGCAGGCCAATGACTACTCGGACTGCATGAGAGTAAGTCTCATAGGATTACAGCAACACCAAGCTGACCCAGAGAAGCTGCAGCCCCAAGCAAGATTTTTCTGCTTATTTATTGGGGGGATTAGGGCAGGGATCAAGAGTCCTCAGGGTCAGCCATAAATAGGGGTGCCACTTCCTAAACTCTCTCCAACTTGGTTAAACTTCTATTTATTTATTTATTTATTTATTTATACTGGCAATGTTCAGGGCTCACTTGTGGCTCTGCGTGCAATCAGGGGACCATTTGGGTACTAGGGATTGAACCTGGGATGGCCACATGCAAGGAAGTGCTCTCCCCACTCATCACTTAACCTTATGACCTAAGCTTTGTAAAGCCTCCTTGAAAATGTGTCTGCCGTTATCTACTCACTCCCATATTCAGAGATCTTGGAGCCCTCCTGTGGGTAGGGAAGAACCCCAATGCAGGAAGGGGGCACCCCAGGCATGCAAAGTACCACTCATGGTGAGCAGGGTAGTGGGGCCCCAAAATGCAATAGTGAAGTCAGAGCAATAGTACAGTAATTAGGGCATTTGCCTGGCATGCTTCTGACCTGAGTTCAGTCTCTGGAATCCCACATGGTCCCTATAGCACTACAAGGAATGATTTCCAAATGCAGTACACCTCTAGACATTACTGAGTGTGGCCCAAAAACCAAAACCAAAAAGGCAGTGCAGAAAACCTAGTGTGAGGGGCTGCCCCAGAGCTAAGTCTGCTCACAACTCAGCCCGTTTCTCCTCCACCTTTTCCTACAGGGACACGAAGACCCCTCACCTCTCAGCTGCACAGCCCCCTTCTCCTGGCCAAGTAGCACCTACCAGTAGTCCCTCCTCCAGGTGGAGAGTCAGCAGAGATGATACCGGGGTACCGCAGGCACCGGAAGTCGAGCCCGTACCGGTGGTGGTAATACTGCTCGGAAGAAAAACTCACTCAGAGCCTCGCTATCATCAGGGGGGTGTGAGGAAAGGTGCCACCATCTTTCAGTTTGGGCATCCCGCACAATGACATTCAAATACTCCTTCTGGCACCAGAGCTGGCAGCTGCCCGGGTGCTGATGCCTGAAAAGAGCCAGGGGTCAGGCCTGACTCAGGTCCCAAGACAAACCTGCACACAAGACGGCTCAGTACATTGCTATGAGGTATATTTGGAGAAATGGGTCAGCCCAGGCCAGTGACTGCTGTGCTTTCCCCAATGACAAAGAAGCTCACAGCCCTGAAGGGTGAGGCAGGGAGAAGAGGCAAGGAATTTGCTAAAAAAAACTGCTGGAATCATGCGGAGAACATAGATCAAACCGAGCCAGAGATGGCCGAGTGTTGCCAATTGCTAGGTTTAAAAATCACCAACCAGGAGAACAAAAAAAAAAGGGCAGCAAGCAGACTGGTTGCAGGGAGATGGGATAGTAGAAGAGCCAGCAATGTGATAGGTGCATGCTCTGTGAACACCTGGGTCTCTGCACTCACTTACCTGTACCACTGACTCTCTGAACTTCTGACTCTGCACCACTGTGTTGGAATAACCAGTTTTACTCTATTTACTCTATTTGCTTGTGCTTGTCACTCTGAACTGGTCCCTTACCCCTACCTGTTCTCCACCTTAGGGGTGGTCCTCCTCTTCCCAATAAAGACCTCATGTCTCAAGGAGAAGTTGCTTGTGGTTTTATTTTCCAACACTAGTCTATCTGCCTGCTGGTATCTTTTGAAAGTGAGTGGACAGCTTGTGATGGAATTTTCCTGAACCTGTTTTATTCTCTTCAATCTTATGTTGATTATTTCTTGTGTCTGCATTTGCTTCCAGACCCATGCTCCCCAACCCCTTGGGATTGGGGCATGAGGCTTCCTATTCACTTCTGGTTCCCTGCTCTCTGGGTCCTTGCACCCCTGGGTCTCCACATCCCTAGCTCCTTACAAGCACCGGGATATGGGATGCTCCAGTCAAGTCAGTGGAGAGTCCCTCCCCCTTACCCATGACAACTTACTTCACCCATAAGTTCTGCATGGACCTTGGACACCCCATAGATAGTCCGGGGCCTCTGGGTGCACAGATCCGGAGCTGGGTCCCGGGGAGAGCTGGGTCCAAAGGCCCCAATGGTACTGGGTACAAACAGACGCAAATTGTGCTCAGCTGCCACATCCAGGATATTGTGCAAACCTGAAAAGGATGATCAGGCCCAGGGCGGAAGTGGGCAGGGGTCTCAGGCTGGACTCATGTCTAGACCCAGCTGGCCCGAAAATGGGTAGCACGTGATCCCCAATCATGATCCCATGACCCCCACACACTCCAGCAATGTGCAGAAGGCCCCAGGCCCAACTCACCAGTGATGTTCACAGCTCTTGCCAAGGTCACGTTGGACTCGCCTACAGCACTAAGCAGGGCACTGTAGTGGAACAGCCATGTGATACGGTGATTGACCACAATCTCCCTCAGGAGCTTATAGTCCAGGATGTCCGAGTAGATGAAGGGGCCTGCGGGACCAGAGAAGAGAAGCGGGGTTGAGGCATCAGGTTCATCTCAGAGCTGGAGCAATAGCAAAGCAGAAGTGCATTTGCCATGCACAGGGTCAACCTGGGTTGGATCCCAGGCATCCCATTGGGTCCCCCGAGCCTACCAGGAGTGATTCCTGAGCACAGAGCCAAGAGTAACCCTGAGCACCACCAGTATGGCCAAAAAAACCAAACCAAACTAAAACAAAACAAAAAAGGGGCCAGAGAGATAGCATAGTGGTAGGGCATTTGCCTTGCATTCAGCCAGCCCAGTATGGATCTGGGTTCATTTCCCAGCATCCCATATGATTCCCCAGAGCCTGTCAGGAGTGATTTCTGAGTGCAGAGACAGGAGTAACCCTTGAGTGCTGCTTGGTATGCAGCCCCCCAAAAAAGCCTAAAACAAACAAACAAAAGAAATAACAAGTCCCCCGTGGGTTGAGAACCAGCAATTGGGTCCTACGCACCACCTTTCCTCAGGTGCCACCCTGAGCAAGAGTGACCTGGACGGAGCCCGGAGAGTTAGCACAGCGGTGTTTGCCTTGCAAGCAGCCGATCCAGGACCAAAGGTGGTTAGTTCAAATCCCGGTGTCCCATATGGTCCCCCGTTCCTGCCAGGAGCTATTTCTGAGCAGACAGCCAGGAGTAACCCCTGAGCACCACTGGGAGTGGTCCAAAAACCAAAAAAAAAAAAGAGTGACCTGGACAGACACTGTAGGCAGGTGCTGAGTGCCTCATCCAGGATGAGGATGGTTGGACACCAGGATCTGAGGATCTGCAGACTCCACCACCAAGACCCACCGGGGAGCCAGCACCTCACAGGCACGCAGAGGCATACATGGGCCGCCAGAGCTATTGGGGGCTACTCTCTGCAACTACACACTGCTGTGCAGGGAAGAATGTGGACAGAACCTGCTGACATCTCCGGGGCAGCCTGCACCCACCCCCCAATAAACTGTCTGCATCCATCTGATGCCATAGTGATATGTGAAGGAGCAGGTAATATGCTAGGCCAGAGATTAGGGAGCAGAGAATGTGTGAATTTTGCATATAATCAACCAAGTTCAGACCCTGGCATCATAGATGGTCCCCGAACCCTGAGCACTGTTGTGTGTGGCACCCTTGAGCTCTGAGCATTGCTGGGCATACCACAATTCTCCCTCCCTAAAAAAAAAGATTAAGTAATACAAAGTGATGATATCTCTTCCATGAGAAAACAGCACAAAGCAGGGAGATAAATTGGGGGTCACCCAGGACAAGTAGAAAGTGGGGTCACCAGTGCAGCAGGCTGTAGTGTTCAACTGTGAATGTGACCCAAACTTAGGTGTGTATTTTGTTTTTGCTTTTTGGGGGGCCACACCCGGTGTCATTCAGGGGTTTCTCCTGGCTATATGCTCAAAAATCACTCCTGGCTTGGGGAAACCATATGCGATGCCAGGGGAATGAACTGTGGTCGGTCCCAGGCTAGCTCGGGCAAGGCAGACGCATTACTGCTTAAGTCACTGCTCCGGCCCCTAGGTGTGTATTTTAAAAGGGTGGAACAAGAGCACACAGGCACATGTGCATGAACAGACACTCTTCCATGAGGCACATGTTCATCTTCTGTCCATCAAAGGTGAATCTGGTAGACACCACTCCAATCCAGGGATAGGCTTACAAGCTGAGGGATAACTAAGGCAAGCAGGCCATTGAGATCTATTCTGGGTTGTGGTCATGGGATTGAAAGTCCATCTACACTAATGGACCCTTCCAAATGTTTCTTTGTTTCGGTCTGCAAGTTAACTCTGGTTTTCCCCTGACCAAGATGTTGCTGGGAAGTTGAAAAAGGGTTCGATCCGAGGCATGCCATATGGTTCCCCTGAGCCAGGAACAACTTCTGAGCACATAGCCAGGAGTAACCCCAGGTATGACCCCAAAAACAAAATAAATAAATAAAAAATGATAAGAAGGGCCAGAGAGATAGCACAGTGGTAGGGCATTTGCCTTGCAAGCAGCCAATCCAGCATCCATATGGTCGAATCCCAGCATCCTATATGGTCTCCCGTGCCTGCCAGGAGCAATTTCTGAGCACAGAGCCAGGAGTAACCCCTGAGTACTGCTGGGTTGACCCAAAAACAAAACAAAACAAAACAAGACAAGAACCACAAGGGTCAAGAGGCCAAGCAATGGCACAGAGGGGAGGGCAGCTGACCCAGGTTCAATTCCTTTTTTTTTTTTGGGGTCACACCCGGCACTGCTCAGGGGTTACTCCTGGCTCCATGCTCAGAAATTGCTCCTGGCAGGCACGGGGGACCATATAGGGCACTGGGATTCGAACCAGTGACCTTTTGCATGAAAGGCAAACTCGTTACCTCCATGCTATCTCCCGGGCCCCTTCATTCCATTTTTGATGTCTCCTTTTTGTTTTTCTTCCTTGTAAATGACTACCAGTGCTTTATATATCTTGAATATGAACCCTTATAATATGATGGACGGTCAATTTTTTGCTCCCACTCTGAGTAGTGTCTTTTTATTCTGGTCATTGTTTCATTTGAAAAATATAACTTTTTGTTCTGTTTTGATTTTGGGCCACACCTGGTGATCTCAGGTCTTACTCCTGACTCTGCTCTCAGGAATGACTTCCACTGTTACTTGGAGGACCAGATGGGTTGCTGGGGCTCAAACCTGGATTGGCTGTGTGCAAGGCAAACTGTTCCTACTGTACTATCGCTCCGACCCCAACCTCACAACTCTTAACC
>PVKC010021807.1:0-17961 GCA_004027635.1 Crocidura indochinensis
AATTTCGTTGGACCCCAATGTGTTGTCCTTTAACATCACCCTCATCAATGAACTTGGAAACTTAGATTCTCAGGTTTCCACCCCAGTCTACCTCATCGTAACCTGCAGATGAGTCGCAAGCATGATAGTATACAAGAAACAGTAGTATAAGAGTACACAGTGATGTGAAGTAGGATCTGGGATAAGCAAAATATGGGTCCCCATCTGGCTCCTCCTCTTCCTGGCTATGTAATTCAGACAAAGCACTTAATTTCATTGAGTGTTGTCAGAAAATGAAATAATAGCACTTACCCAAGTTTTTTTTTTTTTTACTCATCTCATTTTGTTCAATGTGAATTTTGCAGTGAGTCCTTTTTTCTTTTTAATTAATATCTTTATTTAAACACCATGATTACAAATATGATTGTAGTTGGGTGTCAGTCATGTAAAGAACACCCCTCTTTACCAATGCAACATTCCCATCACCAATATCCCAAATCTCTCTCCTCCTACCATAAATATTTCAATTCCTTCCAGCCTGGCCCCAGATAGCCAATGCAATATGTATCAGTTACCCCTGCCATTCTAGTGCAACATTCTATCTTTAAGGTAATTCATTGTAGACAGTCCAAATCTGCATTTAGTTCTTTCCTTCTCCTTGTATACCAAAAATTGAGGGTTATATTTACTTGCTACTAAAATATCAAACCAGGAGCCAGAGCAATAGTGCCGCAGTAGGTGTTTGCCTTGCACACGTCTGCCTGATTGGACCTGGGTTCTATCTCCAGGTTTCCATATGGTGACCACCACCCCTAGCCAGGAGAGATTTCTTTCTTATTGGGGGGGGGGAGGATAGGGGGCCACACCCATTGATATTCAGAGGTTACTCCTGGCTATGCGCTCAGAAATCGCTCCTGACTTGGGGTGACCATATGGGATGCTGGGGGATTCAACCACGGTCCATCCTAGGCTAGCGCTTGCAAGGCAGACACCTTATCTCTAGCACCATGTCTCCGGCCCCAGGAGCGATTTCTGAGTGCATAGGCAGGAGTAACCACTGAGCATTACTGGGTGTGGCCAAAAAAGTAAAATAAAATATCAAACCAGGACTCAATGATCCAATCCATAGATAAAAGATGCACAGGAACAAAATTCTGTGGTTTCATTATTTTTATGAGTGACAGTAGTTGTTTGGACTGCCTGTAAAGTCAGCATGCAGCCTCTCCCCCAAACCCACTTCCTCCATGGTAGTTCATTCCCATGAATGGGCCTAGTCGTATCTACCAACATTAAGCAGTTATTCTTGTTCCCTAAAATTTTGCAGCCATATGTGGTCCAGTGTAGAACAGATGTATTTTCAGTACTTCTGCAAAATTCTGCAGTCTTTCCAGGTCTTTTGGTTTACCAGGAAATGTGCTATCTAACCCTCAAAAACCTAAAGAAAACCCTTAGAGATTCATGTTATCTATGGCTCTTTTACTCTATTTCATTTAGTTGAGAGTTCTTATTTCATCACATTTTATTCTATTATATTTTATAATGGGCAGAAATTGAACAGCTGTTCCCCCGTGAGCTGGGTCACCCATATGAGTATCTGGCATTTTCTCAGGAGAGTCATCAACACTCCTCTGGTCAGCTGCTTGTTAATGGGTGATGGATGGATTTCATTCTGTGAGATTTACCTGCCCTTCTCAATTTTCTTCTTTTCTTTCCTGTATCTTTCCTTTTTTTCCTTTCTTAGTTTTATAGCCTTTTTTGATACTCACATTTCCTCTCTCTATTCCTTTACTTCTCTTTCCCTTCAATCACTTTTCTTCTTTCAACTTCCACCAAGCTTGAAAATTTGGGATTCTCACAGCTCCATGTTACCGTTCATGCCCAAGAAATTTCTATTCCTAAGGATTCAGAATGTCTAAGGTAGATCATAAAATTCCTGGAAGGGCTCAAAAATTGCCAACTATATTCTTGCTTTCTCAGATGTGATATTCAAGAAATATGCTATAAGTTGGACCCAAAATAAATAAATGTTCTGATCTGGAACTGGTATTAAAGGAACTAAAATAATCGTAGTGACAAGATAAAAATAGCATTTTTTTACTGTTTTTAGGGAAGGGGAAATTTAGAATTTGCACAGGTCAATAACAGGGCATAGTCTGAGAGGAGTTCTCTAGTAATAGGATTCAGCAGTTTCAGCAGAGAGGTGACCCTTTATGTCATCCTATTCTCCAGCAGAACAACATTTAACCTACCCCAAAAGGGATCACAGAATTGCTTTTAGGGGCTAGAAAGATAGCATGGGAGGTAAGACATTTGTGTTTCATGCAGAAGGTCATTGGTTCGAATCCCAGCATTCCATATGGTCCCCCAAGCCTGCCAGGAGCAATTTCTGAGTGTGGAGCCAGGAGTAACCCCTGAGTGCTACTGACCCAACCCCCCCCCAAAAAAAGAATTGCTTTTAAAAAAACCATATTTATTTAGATTTCAAAGTCGTGAGAACCCTCCCTATCATATAATGACCAATCAAATTTATTGACATTGTTAATTCTCAATGTCCTCTATTTATTGCAATAGCTTAATAGCTGCATTTTTTTCTGTCTACATTAGAGTTCAAATGAGAACCAGTCCCTTTAATACAATATATGTGCTTCTAATATAGTTGCCTTTTGACAGCTGAGGGCCAGTGTGAAAGAACTTATAAAAAAGGATGTAAATGGAAAAAAGGAATAAAGAAAGAAGAGGAAGAGGGACAAGAGTGAGGGACAAGAAAAGCAGGAAGAAACAAACAAACATGTCTGAATTGAACAAACAAAATTATAAACCTCAAAAATTTTAATAAAACAACTCTGACCTAAGTTTCTCTATAATACAGAGTAAAGCCTTTTCATTCTGTTATTAAATATTTAAAAGATGAGTCAAGCTTCAATTTGTAGCTGACTCCCCAGGCAGATATTCAAACAAAAATTAAAATAATGTGGGTGATCTTTTACAGAACACATTGGATTGCTTGTTGCAAACAACTTTAATTATTTTGTTTGCAATACCTATTTGTTCATCTCAGGGGAATATTTAAAGCTGCTTTTATTTTTGCACAACTCTCCCTTTCCAATAAGAAAACGAGACCATATGTGTCACATCATCTCCTCGTGTTATTTTTTGTCCCCAAGAAACTGACAGAATATTATTATTTTAATTGAATTTATAATTAAAAATCCAGAAATATTAATCCCTAGTATGTTTTCAAATATAATCCAAAAATAATATTGCATTGCTCAGTCATACAGTAATTTATTGTCCTGTGTTTAACATAACAAGACCTTGGATTAGAGAGATATTAGTAAAGGAGATGAAGGCCTTGTCTTTTCTTGAAAGTAAAACCTTAATTTGTAACAGTCTGGTTGATTTCAAGGAGCCAGGGTGTGGCAGATATAACTGACATTTAAATAATTGGATTAATTTAGACAAGGGCAAAACTGATTTTGATAGTTGTGCTTCTGGGTATGCCCTTTTCTTTTCTTTTATTTATATAAACGCCATGGATGCAAATTTGCTCATGATTAACTTTCAATATTACACTGTACACTCATGAATATTTCCCACGACCACTATCACCAGTTTTCCTTTCACCCTCCCCACCTGTCTGCCTCGGAGGCAGGCATTTTACTTCTCTATTGAGCACTCTCACTCTTGAACTTGCATGCTCTCTCTCTGTCTGTCTCTCTCTTTCTCTCTCTCTCTTTCCCTTTCTTTCTCTCCTCCTGATTTCCTTTTAGTGGTTCGCACCATTGTTAATGAAGGTTTGCACTATTGTTAATGAAAGGGTACATGCACATCACCTTATCTTCAGTTCTTGTCTAGAGTGATCAGTCGCAACTATGATTGTCATAGTGTTCTCTTCCTTTCCCTAACTGTACTGCTCCACTATTTGTGGCAAATTTCCTACCATAGACTGGTCATCCTAACCTTCATCTCTATTGTCTCTGGATATTATTACCATACTATCTTTATTTTTCTTATAAACCACAAAAGAAGGGATTATTCAATGTCTATTCATCTCTCACTGACTCATTTCACTCACCATAATAATTTCCATATCGATCCAATTATAAGCAAATATCATTACTTCATTGTTCCTAACAGATGCAAAATATTCCATTCTGTAGATGTACCAGAGTTTCTTTATTCAATCATCTGTTCTTGGGTACTTGAATTGTTTCCAAATTCTAGCTATTGGTACCTGTGATGCAAAGAGCATAGTGATGCACAGAGCTTTTCTGTAGTGTGCTTTGGAAACCCTAGGTTATATCTCTAGTAGTGGTATTGTTGGATCATATTGAAGCTCAATTTCTAGTTTTTTGAGAAATCTTCATATTATTATCAAAAAAGACTGGACTATTCAGCTTTCTCAACAGCAGGGAATGAGAGTCCCTTTTTCCCTGCATTTGTGCCAGCACTAGTTGCTCTTGTTCTTTGTGAGTTCCTGCTTGCTTGTGGCTGATTCCAGTTTCATCTTCCATGAATTGCTAGTGGTTACCCCAGACTACAGGTCTAAGACTAGTACCTGATGCTTTGTTTGTGACAATCTGAGTTCAATTCTTGGCATCCCATATGCTCTCTGATCCCAGTCAGAGTGATTTCTGAGCACAGTTAGGAACTAGCCCTGAGAGTGATAAGAATCTTTTTAGACAAACAAGAACTAACAGAATTTATGACTAGACCAATCCTCTAAGAATTACTGAAAGGTCACCAATAAAAATAGACTCCTGTAAAAACAGCTAGACTCCACAAACACATATGCAAAAATGGCAACACAGCCCTATATATTATAATATATTATTATGTTATATATATAAATCTTTTTATGTCAAATGTGTAAAATCCTCTATAAAAAGACACAGATAGCTGAATGAATCAGGGAAAAAAAATCCATCCATCTACTACTAAACACACACACACACAAACCTAAAGAACAAATACAGATGCATAGTTAAAGAATGGAAAACTATAATATGAGCCAATGAGGGAAAAAAGGCTGGGACAATCACATGATACTTATAGCAAACCTAATAGTATGCAACATTAATAAGGAAATTAGAGAGATTTTTTTGGACACTAACTATTGGTTAAGATAAAAATGATCAAGAAATACTATCATCAACATTCATGCACTAGATGAAGGTCCAACAAAGTTAATAATGCTTCTGCTAACAAAATTAAAGATATATGTATATATATTTGGGGGGGTTGGGGTCACACCCAGCAGCGCTCAGCGGTTACTCCTGGCTCTATGCTCAGAAATCGCTCCAGGCAGGCACAGGGGACCATATGGGATGCCGGGATTCGAACCACTGTCCTTCTGCATGAAAGGCAAACACCCTATCTCCATGCTATCTCTTTGACCCCAAAGAAATATATTAATGGTGACACAATAGTAGTGAGTGACTTCCACACCCCACTTTCAGCACTAATAGATAAACCAGAAGGAATATCCATAAAGAAATAAGAGCACTAAATAAGGATCTAAAAAAATTGGGATTGTTAGAGATATACAAGGTTCTTCATCTTCCAAAACAAAAATACACTTTCTTCTCTAGTGAACAAATCAATAGAGCAAAGTAGCCAGTTTCAAAGTCAATACAAAATATAGGTTGCATTCTTATATACAAAAAAATGAATCAGATGACAAGTCTATTCCATTTAAAATAGTTTTCAAGTTTTACAACTATATAGAAATCAATAAAATAGCAAAAGATATAGGAGATCTATACCATGATAATTTTAAATTGCCTTAGAAAGAGGTAAAATAAAACCTTTGGAAATAAAAAGGTATTCCATGCTCAGGGCTGGAGTGATAGCACAGAGCATAGGGTGTTTGCTTTGCATGCAGCCAACCCACACATCCCTATGATCCCTGAGCCTGTCACGAGTGATTCCTGAGTGCAGAGCCAGGAGTAGCAACCCCTGAGCACCACGGGTGTAGCCCAAAACTAAACAAACAAAATATGCTATGATCATGGATTGGAAGAGTTAATATTGTTAAAGTCACTATCACATAATCTATTATTGTGATTCAAAGCATTCATCATCAAAGGTCTAATGACATTCTTCAAAGACTTAAAAAAGTCAATAATAAAGTTTGTATGTTATCAGAATAAACCATAAGCCATACAGAAAAAGCCATACTGAGCAATAAGAAAAGTGGGTTATTTTAATATCTAATTTGGAACTGTATTATAAAACTATAGTGAAAAAAACTGCCTGGTACTGGAATAAAGATGGGCTTTCTGATCAATGGGTCAAAATCGAATACAAATAGATTGTGACAAATCCTCATATATATAGACAATTAATTTTTTTTTTGGTTTTTGGGTCACACCCGGCAGTGCTCAGGGGTTACTCCTGGCTCCATGCTCAGAAAGTGATCCTGGCAGGCACGGGGGACCATATGGGGCACCGGGATTTGAACCGATGACCTTTTGCATGAAAGGCAAACGCCTTACCTCCATGCTATCTCCTGGGCCCCGACAATTAATTTTTAATAAAGGATCTGAGAATATCAAATCCTCCAATATCAAATGAAGTAAAGATAACTTCCTCAATGAACGGTGCTGAGCAAACTAGATTACTAGAATTTAAAAAGCAATCTACATCTCACACCTTCCACAAAAAAACAAATCAAAACCAATCAAAAACCTAGATCCAACTAGAAATTACAAGATACATAGAGGAAAACATAGGCAGAACACTCCACAATTTAGAGTTCAGAGATATCATCAATTATCTACAACCACTGAAAAAGGCATCAAAATAAAAATAAATAAACAGCATAACAACAAATTTTGCATGACAAAAGGAACGTGGTATAAAATTAAAAGACCTCTAACTGAATGAGTATGAAATTCTAATTCAACACTTCAGATAAGGACTTAATATTCAGGATATATAAAGTATTAGCAAAGATCAACAATCACAATTTAAAAATTCTGTTAAAATAAGGAGATAAAATTAGCACTTTTAAAAGAAATATAAATGGATTGCCAATATATACATTAAAAGTGTTCTGCATCACTTATTATTAAGAAAATACAGGGGCCTGGGAGATAGCATGGAGGTAAGGCGTTTGCCTTTCATGCAAAAGGTCATCGGTTCGAATCCCGGTGCCCCATATGGTCTCCCGTGCCTGCCAGGAGCAATTTCTGAGCATGGAGCCAGGAGTAACCCCTGAGCACTGCCGGGTGTGACCCAAAAACAAAAAAAAAAAAAACAAAAAAAAAACAAAAAAACAAAAAAAAAAGAAAGAAAATACAAGTCAATTCAACTCGCTTCAGTGAAAATGCCACATATTAAAAATAGTTGGAACAATCTCTGCTGTCAGAAATGTGATGAAAAAGGAACTCTAATTCACTTCTGGTGACAATATTTTTCTGGTTCAATCCCTGAAGAAAACAACATGGAGAGTCCTAAGTAAACCTAGAATTGAGCTACCATTATGACACAGCAAGTCCACTTTTGGGTATCTATGCCCAAGACTTAAAATCAAACAGTCAGAAGCCAGAGAGATAGTGAAGGTGTAGAGCATTTGCCTTGCATGAGGCCAAACCTTGATGGATGGTGGTTCAATTCCCGGCATCCTATATTGTCCCTCAGGCCTGCCAGGAGCAATTTCTAAGGGGAGAGCCAGGAGTAAGTCCTGAGCACTGCTGAATGTGGCAAAAAATTTCATGCATATAAAAGGACATATGTGCATCATTATTCGCTGGTGTAATGAGTATAATAACTAGGATATGGAATCAACCAAGGTGTCAAAAAACAGATAAATGGATTATGAAGATGAGGTACATACTATACAACTGTAAGAATAGTGAAATCAAGCAACCTGGGTGGAAGTGGAAGATATCATGTTGAGTTAAATAAATCACAAGATGAAAGGCAAACACAGGATGATCTCACTTATTTGTGATATATAAAATAATTGTATTAGTAAGTGTAATGCAGTAAAGGGTGATACCTAGCTCAAACTTGATCCCATAGCCTAGGGAAAAAATGACAGAGAAAAAAAAAAGAACTCAAGTAAAGAAAAGAAATTGAAGTAATGGGGCAACAGGAGTCTGGGCTTTGGTTATATTGGGGTGTGGGAGCGTGGTATAGCTTTAAATTCAAAACACAGACTCAATAATGCTAAAAAAATATTTGATCTAATTTGAAACCATCAGCTTGATGGGTGAAGGATGATGGATGACAAAATATAGGAGAACTGGGTTAATGGAGTTGACACTGGTTTTGGGAGTGAGTTGAAGCATTATATGCCAAAACTCATCTATCAGCTGCAATCACAGTTCTTTAATAAAATTTTTAAAAATACCTAAAAAACATCAAGTACTTAGAAACAAAACAACCAATAAAACTTCAAAACACTAAAGAAAGAAATTGAAGAGGACCTTAACAAACAGAAAAATTTCCATGTTGATGGACTGAAAAAATCAATATTATCAAAATGACCATACTACATTATCAAAATGATAAACTACTATATATTTTCAATACAATACCTACCTAGTCTCAGACAAAATTCTTTAAGGACTTAGAACAGTCAATTATAAAGTTTATGTGTACTCATAAAAGATCACAGATAACCAAAATCTGACTGAAAAAATAAGAAAGTGGGAAGTACATAATTACCTAGCTTTAAGCTATACTACAAGGTCATAGTGATCAAAGCAACATGGTGCTAATATAAAGACAGACCAATGAATAAGAGTAGAATATCCAATAACAAATCCCAAAGTATATGATCAAGTAATTTTTAACAAAGGATCTAAGAACATTAAATGGAATAAATCTGTTCTTTAACAAATGGTGCTAGGACAACTGAATAACCCTGGGTTAAAAATGAAAGCTAATTCCATATTCAAACCTTACACAAAAGTCAACACAAAGTGGACTTAAGAACTGGAGATAATATCTGAATCTATAAAGTACATTGACGGAAATATAGGCAGAATGCCCAAGACTTAGTACTCAAGGATTTTTCAGTGATGTGATGCCAATGGCTACAAAATCAAAACTAAACAAACAGGATTTTATCAAACAAAAATTTTCTGTATTGCAAAAGAAACACAGCCTAAAACTAAAGGACAGTTAATTGAGTGAGAGAAAATATTTGCAATCAACAAATCTAAGATATTCAAAGTACTCACAAAGATTAATCCCCAAAACATCTTAAATTCCCATCAAACAATGGGGATAGTAAATGAACAGACACTTCTCTGAGGTAGGCTAAAAGATGGCCAACAGGCACATAAAAATGCTTGTTGTATTTATCATCATGGAAATCCAAATCACAACATGAGTGAGGATGGTACATATCAAAACTAGTAGGAACAAAACATATTGGTAGATATGTGATGAAAAGGGAATTCTCATCTACTGCTGGATGAATGTTGTCTGGTCCAACTCCTATGAAAATAGTATGGAGAGCTCTCAGAATTTCTATGTCTGGGTATCTAGCACTAGTCTAGGAAAAAACAATCATTCAAAAGGACATATGCATATCACTATTCATTGCAGCACCAGTACAATAGCTGAGTTGAAATCAGTCAGTAACCTGTGTGTATATATGCATAGAGACATGAGTAAAACTAAATTATTATATATACAATGGAACATATGCAATGGAAATCATATGTACAATAGAGTACTATATAGCTATGAGGAATAATGCATTAGTGCAATTTGCTGCAACATGGATAAAACTGAGGCTATGTCAAATTAAGGGGGTCAGAAGAAGGTAAAATATAGAATATCACTTATGTGTGTTATTTAAAAAACTGCCTGAGGGAATGCAAAGTTTTTAAGGAAGCAAGGTATCTAGATCACTCTTGGCTTCAGTGTATAGACAGAAAGATAGAAATAGAGTGGAAGAGAAGGAAGACAGATGTGAAATAACAGGGGTATGGGACAAGAGGGTCTGGTACATGAGTTGTATTTAGAAAGGACAGAACTAAATATCAAAGTTCTGTCAACAACACTCAATTCAAGAAACACAAACTTTAACATCCCGACTTTCAATGGTGCATGTTAAGATGCCAAGCTGGGGGAGGGAGTGGTACTTACCATCAGGGAAAGAACCCTGGGAACATTGGTATAAGTAGGTTGATGCTAGAGATGAAATTGGTGCTAAACTACTGGATGTCTAAAGTTCAATGATGAATAACTTTGTAAATACCAATGCTTTATATAAAAATTATTTTAAAGTTTTAATTTTTACTTTAAAAATAAAAATATTTATTTAAAATATTTAAAGACATCCTGAATAAAGGAGGTATGTAAATGAGTTGACAGGCATGTATTTGTTGGTGCTGAAACATGGTGCGTAAGTTCATGTTATCTGCATCTCTCCTTAAGATGTGAATTTTCATACTTCTATTACACTGAGATTTGTATCAGGATTCTCCCTCTCCACACAGAGATAAGCTAGTGTTCTCTTCTGAGAATGCTACTTTTTCTCTTCCCCCCTTCTTCAGAACTTCCAAATAAAATAGTTTTTACTTAGTGCTCAAAAAAAAAGTAATGTATGGGAACAGAGCAGGTAGCACATTTGCCTTGCTTGTGGCCAACAAGAATTAGATCCCTGACACTACAGCACTACATGTGGTCCCTTGAGTCTATCAGAAGTGCTCCCTAATGCAGTCAAAAGTAAGCTCTGACCACCACTGTGTGTGCCCCCACACACCGATGTTGCAATGCCTTGGTGTGAATGACACAAGGAGGTATCCCATGTTGGTTGTAGAGCAGAGCTGGCTTACTTAAAGCATAGCTAAAGAGAATGCAATGGGAAGATTTGATGCTGCCATTCTAGAAATAAACACCTTCTCTCATAGAATCAGCAAACCTGAAAATATGACATCAGTTACTTCCATAGCAAAAATTGCTATTTCACCCCACTACTGGGCCCACCAGAGCAACATCAAATCTGAATTGCAGCTAGAGGACAGCTGAACTTAATATCCAAGTCCCCACCTTTTTTTTTTACTGGTCTGTGAGAATGCATTAAAGTACGATATTTAAACCTCCTGAGAGCAAATCCTACCAAGTCTGGAATAAAGCCAGCCTGCCTACAGCAGTGTCCAAGACTTTAAAACAACAAAAAGAGGTTTGCAGATAAACCCAAAGAACATGAAAGTCATGAAACAGGGCGATAGCACAGTGGTAGGGTGTTTCCTTTGCACAAAGTTAACCTAGGACGGACCCAGATTCAATCCCCGGTATTTCATATGATCCCCCGAGCCTGCCAGGAATGACCCCTGAGCACTGCTGGGTGTGTCTGAAATATTCAAAATAAAAAATGAAAGCAGATACCAGTCTGACAAGATATAATTTTTCGAACTAATCTGCCATTTAGATCCTTTCATAATATAAGCTCTTGCTCATCAGCATTTCTAATTGTAGGCAAGGTCACCCAAGATTCAAATCACCTTTTTAGATAATAGATTCTTGTGGACACACACAATCTCAAATTCTGTATCTACTGCCCAAATCCTTCAAAAATGTTGACAGGGCTTCAGTAGCCATTAGAATTACAATACACAAAGTAACCCAACAGACCTTTCAAACCCAACAGAGATATCACAAACTCATCATCCTTCAGATTTATTGAATATATAGATCCCATATGTGTTAAACTTATGTGACCTATGTGTTAACCCAGAATAAGATTTAAGCCATGTGGCAGCAGAAAAGTCCCCCTTACGTCAGTATTACAAGTCTATCCAGACAATAACTATATCACTCCACAGTTTGCTAGCCAGAACAGCTTAACATTGACTCCTTGCAGTTTGAAGCTGACAAATAGCTATACGATTAGCTTACTGAAGCATAGAGAGTATATATTTGTGATACTAGTCCCCAGTTGCTGTCATGTCTAGTAGACATGACATAAATTAAGGTACCAAGCTCCATCACCCATGCTCATATTAGATTGGCTATGCCCCAAAATTATAACAACTATAAAGACTGACAACTACAAGTGACCATCTAGTTACTCACAAAGTCAGAGTCACAATACCAACTTATCTGTGGAGTAAGAGACCCAGATCACTGCCTAAACCAGTTTGCATTCCTTGACATCAAGTAATATCAGGAATAATGAAAAATTAATTAATTAATTAATGGAATTTAGATGCATTAACAGATGGGGCCAAAAGCCCAGGAATGCCTTACTTCCCCCACTGCTCCTGTCTACTTCAGGATTTTGTAAACTGCTTAAGAATGATTTCAAAGCAGCAATCTGTACTACTATTAGTATATTTAGAAATCAGTAAAAATGTCATCAAAAACTTGAAGAAAGATTGCTAAAAAATGGAAAAATCAAGCATACCTGAAGAACAAAAGCTGAGCTAAATAACTCAGTAATAGAATACAAAAACATGATAGAAGTCAAAACTATCATCAGTTACATTAAGGACAAAGTTCATGACATAATTAATAGAGATAAATTAAGAACTATTAGAAAATATATATCTAGGGGCCAGAGCAATAGCACATTTGACTGCATGCTGCCAACACAGGACAGACCTGAGTTTGATCCCCAGTGTTCCATATGGTCCCCCTAGCAAGGAGTAATATCTGAGCAAATACCCAGGAGTAACCCCTAAGCATCACCAGGTATGACCCAGAAACAAAGAAAAAATATCTATCTTTTGAAGTAGAGAGCCTAAGAGATTAATAAGCTAAAATTAAGAGACATGAAGCTCACCACAAAGAGTGATGAGTGTAGTTAGAGAAATAACTACATTGAGAATTATCACAATGTGAATGAATGAGGGAAGTAGAAAGTCTGTCTAGAGTACAGGTGAGGTGAGGTTGGGGTGGGTTGGAGGAAGATTTGGGACATTGGTGATGGGAGTGTTGCACTGGTGAAGAGTGGGTGTTCTTTACATTACTGAAACCCAACTACAATCATATTTTTAATCAAGTGTTTAAATAAAGATATTAATGAAAAATATGGGGCCGGGTGGTGGCGCTGGAGATAAGGTGCCTGTGCTAACCTAGGACGGACCACGGTTCGATCCCCCGGTTCCCCGTATGGTCCCCCGTGCCTGCCAGGAGCGACTTCTGAGCGAATAGCCAGGAGTAACCCCTGAGCGTCACCGGGTGTGGCCCAAAAACCAAAAAAAAAAAAAAAAAAAAAAAAAAAAAAAAAAAAAAAAAAAAAAGAAAAATACAATGAAGTACCATCTCACACCACAGGGGGAAAAAAGAGATATAAACTCCACATTTTTTAAATTCCCAGAAGGAAAGATAGGAAAGAATTACTTATGGAAGAATTTCCCCAACCTGAACAGAGAAACATAAGCAGTAATGTAGAAATCAAAGGAAAAATAATCCAAATAAAGTAACACCAAGATACATTATAATCAAAATGGCAAAAACAAAAGAAAGTTTCCTATAAAGGAACAAGAGAGAAGAAAAAAACTCTGATACAGGAAACTTTATTACATCACTTCAGATAAACTCAACAAGCAAACAGAAAATTTCAAACTATTTTCAAAGTAATGCGTGAAAAGAATTTCAAGCTAAGAATTCTTTATTCTGTCGTTCTATCATTCAGATTTTAAAAAAATGATAAAATAATTTATAGTCAGATAATAGCTAAAAGCATCCACTGACACCAGTCTATAAAGAATATTCAATTCCATTCAGAGATATTATAGTCAGTTTGCACTTTCCTTGCATATGGTCTACCCATGTACAATCGCTGGCATCTGATATTTTACCCAGTCACACCAGGATTGATCCCTGAGCACAGCACCAGAAATAACACAAGCATATTCAAAAGCAAAAAGGAAAAATATTAAATGGCATCAGTATGTAAATAACAGCTGTAGGAAGAATAATACCAAAATATCTTTTTTATATCAAAATACCTTAATGTTAAGATGAAGAAGGGGAGTAGGCAGACTCAGATAGAACTCTAAAATTATATGTGACAAACCTGGTTGAGTAAATAATCTCAGGGCATAAGTTGCAATATATACAATAACCTCAATATAAAAATATACTAAGTATTAAGAGGACATAAAGAGAGAGACTGATCACCATATAAAAAGGGCAATATCAAAGTGCAAGTGATAAAAATAAAGCCAAGGATGTTGAGTTGCAGAAATACTGAAAATAGAAAAAGGGAAGTGAATTCCTTTATGTCAAAAATATCTGTGTTATTTGTTTTAAGTGTTATTAAATATATTTTCAAAAGACATGGAGATGCATGGATTAGAAAATAAATTTACAACCTGATGCCTACAGGAGTGGCATGTGCATTTCCAAATAAAAATATGGGTATACATCTGATATTATAATATTTAATAGGTAAAAGGCACTGATTGAGCTTCACAAGGCAAAAACATCTAACCCCTTCCTCAATAGTGAAATACAGATGGCCAAAAGACACATTAAAAATTTTTCCACATCACCAATCAGGGGGATGTAAATCAAAAAATGAGATATCATCTCAAACCACAGAGACTGACACTTCAAAAACAACAAGAACCACAAATACTGGTGTGTATGTGGGGAGAAAGGGACACTCATTCACAGCTGGTGGAAACATGGAATAGTCCAACCTTTTTTGGAAAAAAATATAAATATTCCTCAAAAAAAACAGAAATTGAGTTTTAATATGATCCAGCAATATCACTGTGAGGAATATACCATAGAAGGCAAAAACACAATACAGAAAAGCCCTCTCCACCCCTATGTTCATCTCAGCACTCTAGCCAGAATATGAAAACAGAATCTGGAATCAATTCATGTGCCCAAGAATAGATGAGTAGCTAAAGCACCTGTGATATATAAACACACTGAAATACTACAAAACTGTTAGGGAAAAAAATGAAATTATGGAATTTACTTATTTATGGATGGATATAGAAAATATTATACTGAGTGAAATGGGTCAAAGGGAGATGGACAAACATAGAATAATCTTATTCAATCTGGGATTATAAGAATAATAAAGATAGTGTAATATAATAATTAAGGCCAGGAGGACCAATCCATGGCAGGAAACTTGCCACAAATAATGGAGCAGTACAGTTAGGGTAAAAAGGGACCAGTAAGATGATGAGAGTTGAAACTGATCATGTTGGACAAGAGGTGGGTGCTAAATGCAGATAAAGTGATAGGAAAGTTTACCCTTCAATAACAATAGTGAAAAATAGTGTCTAAGAGAAAATAAAAGGGGAAGGATACAGAGAAAGATACAGACAGTGCAGTAAAAAATGTCAGTCCAGGAGCTTCTGGAGCAATAGCACAGCAGTTAAGGCATTTGCCTTGCAAGCAGCTGATCCAGGACAGATGGTGGTTCGAATCCCGGCGTCCCATATGGTCCCTCAAGTCATTCAAGAGCAATTTCTGAGCAAAACCAGGAATAACCCCTGAGCACTGCTGAGTGTGACCCAGAAACCAAAACAAAACAAAAAACAAACAAACAAAAAGTCAGCCCCAGAGGCAGGCAGGGGAAGTAAGACTGAAACTCAATCATGAACAACTTTGTAACCACTGTGTTTAAATAAAAAGAAAAAAATATTTAAAATATTGGTATAGAGTGAATGGTTGAAGGAAAAAAGCATACAGGTTAATAGTAAACTAAAAAAGAAAGGGATACTTGTGTTAAATGAAGTAGCATGCAACCTACAGAAAGTATTGGGGCCGGGCGGTGGCACTGAAGGTAAGGTGCCTGCCTTGTCTGTGCTAGCCTAGATCAGACCGCAGTTCGATCCCCTGGTTATGGTCCCCCAAGCCAGGAGCGACTTCTGAGCACATAACAAGGAGTAACCCCTGAGCGTCACCGGATGTGGCCCAAAAACCAAAAAAAAAGTATTAAAAGATTATATAACTTACATAACATAATTCATAACTTACATAACATAATTTATAACTTATTAAGTTAAGAATAGTTTAAGAAATCTATTGTTAATAAATATAAAGGGAATTAAGTTTCTCAAAGCAGATACTAATACAACAAATGAAATATTTTTTCAGTCATACAGCAGCAGTGGGACATTTTGGTCCCCCAGTTTCATCTTTAAACATATAAGATAGAAATCACAAGTAAACAATAGTCCTGAATTTTATAAAATGAAAGAATGAGATCTAATAAGCATGTATAGACATGCTGACCACCAAGAAAATACACATTCTTCTCTAATACATATGGAAGCTTCTCCAAGGTAGACTACATATTTCCGCATAACGCAAGTATCGACAAAACCAAGAAAACAGAAATCATCTCAAGACTTTTCTCAGATGGCAAGTAGATGAAAGCAAGCAGCATTCCATTGAGCAATCAATGAGTAAATGAAATAAATGAAGAAACAAAAGAAAAGATGCCTTTAAATAAAGGGAATAAAGACACAAATTGTCAAAACTCCAGAACACACAAAAAGTAGTCCTAGGGAGGTTGGAGAGGTGGAACAAGCAGTAGGGTAACTGCCTTGCATGTACTAACCTAGGATGAACCATGGTTTGATCCCCCGGCATCCCAAATGGTCCCCCAAGCCAGAAGCGACATCTGTGTGCATGGTCAGGTGTAACCCCTGAGCATCACTGGGTGTGATTTCCAAAAATAACAAACAAACAAAAGTTCTACTAGGAGAGAAGTTCATAACAACACAGGCTTATATCAGAAAAGAGAAAAAATTTCAGATAAATGATGTAACTTTACATAAATGATAGCATAACTTCACATAACTTTCACATAAATGATATAACTTCTATATCTAGTTTGAAAACTAGAGCAAAAGCAATGAATGACACCAAAATAAAATTAGAGAAGAAAATTAAAATGAAAGCAAGAACCATTATATTGAATGAAAAAAATAATACAATGGTCAATGCAGATATTGTAGAAAGAGCATGCAGTTATCAGGAGCTTGCCTTGCATACAATCAATCCTGGTTTGATCCTTGTTCTACAGATGGATGCCAATTAACTCCACTAATAATCCCGGAGGAAAGAATAAACCCTGAACACCACTGAGCATGGCTCAAGAAATGGAAATGAATAAACATTTATCAAAGAAGACGTATAAATAGTTAATCAACATATGATAAAGTGTTCACCATCATGTAAATATTATCAGGAAAACATAAATCACAACAATGAAATACTATCAGCGAAATGGCCTATATAAAATAACTAGAAATATCAAGTGTTGGCAGGGATACAGGGTACAGAAAAAGATAAATGTTTTTAAACTGTTGATGGGTATAGCACCTTGTACAACATCTATGTAAACAGCATGAATACACCTCAAAAAAAAAATAAAAATAGAACTCCCATATGACCAATCCCTGTTGAATACATGTCAAGTGATTCTGTTCTTTGGCATCCACTCCAAGAACATGAGAACACTCAAAGAGTGTAAGTGTCTATGTTCACTGAACTATTAATTATAATAGCAAAAAAAAGAAACAGAAACAATACAGGTGCATAACAAAGTTATTAAAAAAGTTATGTATGTAATGTGTACAAACACATGATGGAATATTACACAGCTACAAAAAGGTAATAGAAAACTTGTTTTTTGCTATATTTTGAATGAAGCTAATTGGGACTGTGTTAAAAAATTAGACTTAACATTTTTAACAGAGAGAAATAAAATACAATATGATCTCACTTATATGTGTCATATAGAGAAATCGAGCTAAAGAATGCATAATGATAATATACCCTTGCACTTTACTGACTTTGAAAACTGAACTGAGTTTACCAAGCTGGTGGGTTTCAAGTTAAAAGAGGTAGATTATAAATGGCACTAGGATAGAGGTGGAGAGTCTTGGGCAATAATTTTGTGAGTCAAAGAAAAGCACTACTGTAACCCCACCCTGGATTTAGGTTAATCTACCTGAGACCCACCTATTGATGGGAGTAGTCTTGGGCGGATACGACCTGTAACTTTACCTGCAGACCCCACCCAGGTGGGTG
>PVKC010021808.1:0-17981 GCA_004027635.1 Crocidura indochinensis
GGCTGCTTGCAAGGCAAACACCGCTGTGCTATCTCTCCGAGCCCTGACGTTTTTCGATTGTATGTAAGAAACAAAAATAACCCAGTTGTTTTGGAAATTAAATTACTTAACTCAACGAACAGTTTTGGGACTTAGCATTAGGCATGAATGAAGCAAAGTATTTCAGTAAAGTCATGAGGAATCTGTTTCTATCTTTTGGATGTCCTTCTCTCACTAGATATTAAAATATTTTGACAAAGAAGAATAAGGACATGTCTACACTGACATTCTGCTTGCTTCACCCTTTATTAGGAAATTCTCTTTTCTAGTAAATTCAATCATTGTCTTGATGGTTATTCTTGTTGGCCAGGCCAAGTTTACATACTGTTCAGCAAGGCCAGAGAAATAGGAATAACTTTATTCAAAGTACTTTAACTCCGAGTATTGATGTCATTTTATGACTAAATGTCAGTGTGTTGCCAAAGAATGAAACAATGAAGTATCAAAAGTAAGATTTTTTTACCTAAGTATTTCAGGGGCTGAATTCTGGCTGAATTTATTTTATTATTCAGGTGGTCCTTTTATTCTGTAAGACTCTTTTCTTCTGAAAATAGGACCTTGTTTTCATTGCATACTAGACAATAGAAATATTAAGTATGAAATAATAAAATTTCTTTCACAGGTTCATGCTGTTCTCACCATTATGTAACTTTAAAAGATGAATATTAAAGAAAATAACTAATTATAATGGAAAATGTGTTCTAAGATAAATCATGGGAAAAATTTAGTCACCTGAGTATTTGAGTTTTAATTTTCTAGACATACAGAAGATAATCCCCCAAATATCTGTCATTATAACCAGGAAGAACATGATGAGAAGATTATACTTTTGCAGTATTTTCTGGTAAATAGAAAAATAAGAACATTACATAAAATGATATCTCTACTTCTGCCTATTTAATTGCAGTGCTTTCTTACAAGTGAGGGCAGGAAATACATTCTAACATCTGGAAAATCTACTAATACTGAAAAAGTGTAGACATAGGAATGGACTCAGCTTCCATAACCAGTGGAGTATGATTTTTGTACGATCGTCAATAAAAATGATTTTGCTGACATATATTACAATCTGGTAATAAATGAAGGCTCCCTGAACTTGGTATATACTGCTGTCAATTGTGTTTAGACTTTGCTTCAAGTTGCTAGCGAGATAGAAGTGTATGCAGCAGGAGGTATGTGAAGGAAGAAAAGAATCTTACCAGTATTTTCAGCCTTACTTATTCAAGGTTTAACATATTATTAAAAAGTGCTAATGCATCTTGAAAAAAATATTATTGACAATTTCCAGCAGTTACTGAATATTTTACAAGATGCTGAACATAGTTCCTTCAGCTGACATTTTGCAAACAGATTGAACTAGGGGTAGAAAAGACAAAAGTCAGTCAAAAGATGAGATTATCATCACAAGATTTCTGTCTGCTCACACTGTCACTTGTTAATTATATTTAGCTCTCATCACTATTGGTATAAGGAGGGGAAACATGATATCTTCAGGTTATTGCTTAAATTATAACAAATAACTGACTAGAATAACTGATTTTTCATTTTCAATTGTTTCTTTTGCATCGCTCTACCAACTAATACAATACAGAAATTTTTGGCAGTGTCCTACAGATGATGAGTTTCATTATACGTATTTTATGATATCTTCTTAAAAGTATCATATTTCTTTGCTATAATCTAATCTAACTTGGGTGTATCTTTATATAAAAACTTTAATTATTGATTGATTAGCTTCTGGGCCATAACCAGCTGCATTCAAAGGTTACTCCTGGCTCTGCACTCAGAAATCGCCCCAGCAGGATGGAAGACCATTCGGGATGTCAGGAATAGAACCAGATCCCTCTCATGTCGGCCACATGCAAGGAAAATGCCCTACCATTGTGCTCTCTCCTGACCCCAAACTTGGGTGTATCTTAAATGAGATAGAGAGCTTGGAATCAGTAAAGATAAAGTGAGTTATTTCTCCAGACAGCATCTTTATGTAGTCTGTGTCAACAAAGAAAATTTAGACTATAATCTCTCTCTTTAGGTCTATGTTAGCTTTGCTCTATTTCCAAAGAAATGTCCAATTTTGCTCATCAAAAGATATCTTGAGGGAATGTTTAGTTTATTTATCTCACTATGGTAAGAACTATGTTACAGCTATTTCAGCAGACCTTGTCCCTAGTTAAAAACTGTCAACATCTTTCTTAAGTCTTTCTTTGCCAAATCCAATAACTTATAGCTATGCCCACTCTTTTCTCTCTCAGAAAGTTCTTTCAATCTTACTTAAGTAATTGACAGAATAAATTTGTGTTCATTTCCCTTAATATTTGCCATACTGTATTCTTTTTGTGACGATACCTCATAATTCATAGAAGCTACTTTTGTGCTACTATTTGATTTTTCTCTCACAAAATTTTCCATTTCCATTATTTTTTTTGTTTCTGCAACAGTTCTGACTCTATGCAAATCTACAGAAAATTTCCTTGTCCCCATCCCGTTCTTCATATGCTTCAAACTTTTTGGAACCCAGAATTTGTCCTCATTATCACAGCAGGAATAGGTGGAACCTGGGAAAGCTTGACAGTCAGGAATGCATAATCAGTGTAAGAATTGTGTCTGGGCCGAAGTGATAGCATGGAAGTAGGGCATTTGCCTTGCATGCAGAAGGATGGTGATTTGAATCCCAGCATCCCACATGGTCCCCCGAGCTTGCCAAGAGCGAGTCTGAGTGTAGAGCCAGGAGTAAGCCCTGAGAGCTGCTGGGTATGACTCAACAACAAACAAGCAAACAAAAACAAGAATTGTGTCAATAGAAATATACTAAAACATATTTATAGAATTAAATTATGTATATTATAAATAATACAAGTAACTACCAATATTTTTATTTTTAATGAAAAGTTGAGCTTCCCACTGAAATGGTTTGCTGTCAGCTCATTCATGGCATCTCTCATACTAGTCACATAAAATGATTGAATTTGACAAAAAGATAAAACTGTTGATAATGCACATACCTTGCATATTGCTATCCAGGATCAGTACCTGCCTGCCAGATGAGGCCAAAACTCTAAAACAAAACCAAAAAAATTATCCTATTATTAGAAATATCCATTCCTAGGTAAATGATAACTTGGTATAGAAGTTAAATGCTATATTTTATACTATTTTAATTTTTATTGAGAGAGTAAGAAACTAATTCAGCCATGGGATTAATTATAGACTCTTTTCAGGTTCATTTGCTCTCCCCTTGGTGCTTTTTTTTGGTGTATAGAGGACTTCTGCTCCTTCCTGGGTGATAAAATAACCCTCTGTCTCTAGGAAGTCTCGGTATCTGCACAATTCAAGGAGTTGAACTTATGTATGACTTTCTTCGTGGTTCTCAAAGTTCTGTTCCCTTAGTGTCATTTTAATCCGTCTTCTGTAGTTGGCAGTCCTGGTCTTTGTGCTGATCCTAGGAAGGGGCCTAAGATAGCGTCATTCGTTATGTTTCTAGAAGCCCCCTTCTGTTGCAATAGTCTCAGATGGACCTCTGGAACTAGGGATCATAGTTGTTATGGAGGTCGAAGCTCATGCTCTGAGTAGGGCTTTTTTCTTTTTGGTTTTGGTTTTTGGGTCACACCCGGCAGTGCTCAGGGGTTACTCCTGGCTCCATGCTCAGAAATTGCTCCTGGCAGGCACAGGGGACCATATAGGGCACTGGGATTCGAACCGATGACCTTTTGCATGAAAGACAAACGCCTTACCTCCATGCTGTCTCCCGGGCCCCCCGACTTTTTTTTTATTGGACCTAGGATAAGTACAGTCTGGCCATGGTTCTGTCAGCCTGTCATCTGTCAGTCGCGGTCCTGGCAATTGAATAGATCACAGGGTGACAAGTCTTCTGCTTTTGTCTTATCATTAGCTGGTGAGGTAGTATAATTTGCTCTTAGGTCCAATTGTTCCCATTTTCCTCTTTGTCAGGATATCATATTATGTTTGGTACTTGTTGGTGTCCAAGCACTATTAAGGATGTCCCGGTTGAAATTTGTTTCCAGTGGCTGTTGTGAAGAATTGTGTCGTTTCTATGTCTCTGGCCCAGAGTTCAAGGCTGGACGGTTGGTGTCTAATCACCTGGGGTCTAAGTTGTGTCCCTGGAAACACAACCTTTTTTTAAGAAGTTGCTGGTCTGGGTTTTTGTTGTTGTTGGTTTCTTTTTCTCTAGCTGATGGTTTTAGCTTTTGGTTTATTCTTTGCTTATTCTTTTTGTAATTTTCTTGATACTCCCTTATAATGATACTCCCTGTATACAGGGAGTCCACCTTGATGGTCTCCTCCTAGTTTTTCTCTTTGTTGTTTGCCTTTTTTTCTTCCCCCGATGGTACCAAGACCAGACAGTCGAATGTTCATTTGGGGGATATGAAAGCTAATCAGACATGAATACCAAATCCAAAATCAATGACAACAGAATCGGTACTCAATCTACAACAATCTGTATAAGTAGGAAATAGTTGCACTAGAATTATGGGGGTAAATGAGGGAGATGTGGATGCATGCTCCCAAGAGGGGTGGAGGGAAGACAACACTGATGGTGGGAATGCACTCACTCATTGTCACTATAAGCCTCAGATATTACTGTGAAATAATTGTAATTCACTTCAACCACAGTAAAAATTAAAAAAAAAACGAACACCCCATACTCCTTAAGTGTCAGATATCACACAGAGAACTAATTACTTTGCAGATGTTTAGTTCATTGCAAATTGCTATGCACTTTACAAATATTAATTCATTTAATATTTATGACCAACAATGATGTTTATTTTCGCTTAACCCTTGATTTTACAAAAATCTTATTTGGTACATCATGCATAAACATAGTACTGATTTTGGAAGTAAAATGGTAGGCACTGATTTCCCTATCTAAACAAATTTTGTTTTTCTTTGTGCATGTGCTATTTTACTTTTATATACTTATTTTTCTGCTTCCTTTTTCCTACACTTGCTATGATAAAAGGTTATTTTCCCCTGAGCTCCTGAATTAATTGCTTCCTCAAAATTGAAAACAGTAAGATATCTTTCTGTATAGCTCTCAATAAGTGATAGCTATCAATAACTGTGAGAAAACTCGGGCACAACTGCTCATCTCTAAGATGAATGTACTGGACAAGGCCTGGGTGATTTCAATTTGCTCCACTTCCATTGACTACAGTGCCCTGAAATGTACTGATATGCTTTTTATTTTTATTTTTATGTGGTTCCATGAAACTTACCACTGCAAGGTAAATGTTCTACCAGTGAGCTACATTCCTGGCCTGAGATGTATATTTGAAATAAAAAAAATTGCCTAAATCACCTTCAACAATTATAAGATTGTATCACCTTCAAAATTATAAGGGTACACAGAATTTGTGAACATGGATTCCAAGGAGATTCGGGAAATACACATATTAGCATACATTTTAACAATCTCCCTTTCAATTACTGTCATTCACAGCCATGATTGAGATTCACTGTTCTAAGAAACTTTGTGAATGATAAAGTTAAAATATTAACGTGAGATATTTTGGATGTAGAAAAGCAATATTCTGACATACTCTTGCCTCTGCGTCTCATTTATTTTCTCTACCATGCTACCCTGCATTGGAACCAGAAATACATGAACACAAATTTCCAGATCCAATATGGATCCAATAAAGTGTTCAGGCAAGTAGCCGCCTCTCTAAGGTGCCAGATACTTATTATATATTCACTATGTGATGGCTATTATTGCTAATGTATTTGTCCTGTACCAGCAAATGCCTTTCATGACTTTGATTCCTCAATGATGTTACATCAAAGATATAGCCTACAGTGAACATAAAACTTAAATACTATTTCCCCAGTCACCTAACAAAAAGAACAGCATTTTTCCTTGTCTTTGGTAACTCTCAACCTTGGATGAGAGCTCTGGATGTGGGCTGTCCTTAGATGCCCTCCCCTCTTCTGTGCTGGAAAATGATTGCCTTGCCAGATTCCACTTTGTCTTCTTGTCGTATCTGCTTTCTGGGTGTCAAAGCTATTAGTACCCCAGAGGGGCCAAGTTGGGATTGATACGGGCACCATCTACTGCAGTAGCACTGCATCAAAATTTGCTTTTCATGCATTATAGCGTGCTTGAGTGACAGTCATGCACAGCAGGTTAACAAAGTAATAAAGGGATTGTCAAAGAAATAACCAATACCGATCCATCAATTCAGGCTTGGGCCTTCAGGCGGGAGAAATCCAGACACATTTAGAGTTCAGAAGCCTATGTCTGAATCTTCTGTTCCTGGATGATTGCTGCCAGGTTGGTCTGCTGGAGGACACCCAACCTTCTAACACTCTATCTCGTGTCTCAGATATCTCTTTAACACGTTACTGAAGGTTTCCGTTCAAAGTGTACAGTTGGTGTGGAGTTATTATCAGTTATTGACAGTCATACAGAAATACATCTCAACTGCTAGTTATTCAGTAATCCTGGGTGAGATTCAAGCAAGTGATGCTTTAAATATTGTGACAAGGTCGGGCTTATTTCATATCAGAGCTGAGCAAGGTTAAAAGAACATTCAATTATCAGAAGTGGGAGGAGGAACCATATTTGAGTCTTTTTTCTTAGAGTGTCAAATTCCAAGCATGAAAATAAAAACTATATATATATATACATGTATATTAATAGGAGGTTTCCAGATCTGAAAAATGAATGTACCCAAATCCTGGAGACCTGAAAAGTACCAGCTAAAAGAGACCTATCTAAAAGCACCCCAAGGCAAATTCCATTCATAAAGATGAAAACCACAAATAGAGATACAATACTGAGAATTGCAGAATTAAAAAGAGAAATTAGGTGCAAAGAGGCATCTTTAAGATTTACCACAAGACATCCTCCAGGACCAAAGATAGTGGAGAGATTTATTGAAAAAAAAACCTCACTGACTTGAATGCCTCCTATGAATACTTCATCTAGCCAGACTTTCATTCAGGTTTGAAAAAAAGACACACTGCTTTGAGGGTATACAATAGCTCAGGAATTTTACAAACTCCAAATCAACATTAATAGAAGAAATGAAGGTTCAGTTTTTTTTTTGTTTTTGTTTTTTTGGGTCACACCCGACAGTGCTCAGGGGTTACTCCTGGCTCCATGCTCAGAAATTGCTCCTGGCAGGCACAGGGGACCATATGGGGCACCGGGATTCGAACCGATGACCTTTTGCATGAAAGGCAAACACCTTACCTCCATGCTATCTCCAGGGCCCCTAAGGTTCAGCTTTAAAGCAAGAAAAACCACACAAACATAACACCTACTAAAAAAAAAGGTACAAAATCCCTTGATGTTTATCTCTCTCAATGTAAATAGACTAAATGCACCAGTTAAGAGATACAGAATGGCAAAATATATCAGAAAATTGAAAGTGAAATTTTGCTGCTTACAAGAAACACATGTAAGTATTCAGAGTAAACAATGGCTCAATTTTAAAGGTTGGAGGATAATTCTTCAAGCAAACAACTCCCCTTAAATGCTGTGGTAGCTAAAGTAATATCAGAAGACACAGACTTTAAGCTTTAAAAGGTTATAAGAGACAGAGATGGGCATTTCTTAATAATCAAAGGATGTGTACATGAGGAAGTAATCATCGTCTGAAACATATATGCAACAATGAAGGTCAGCAAAATACTTTAAAAAAACCCTACTAATAGGTTACTACATCGATATATAAACAGGCACAGTATTGAAATAAAATGACAAAGTGGAATTAATATGGGTGATACCTTGTAGTTCTCAGTAGAGAAATCCTCAGTAGAGAACTAGAATATAGAGATCTGCAGGTACTGTAATTTAAGTGGGCCATGAGGAAACTACAATTGTTAAGCAAATAAAGCAAGTAAATTATGTTCAACTAGAAGAAATAAACCTGATAAAACTCAGTTAAGACAGTAGCATAAATAGCTAAACAAAATTTGTATCTGGTATCTTCTAAGAAGTCAAGGTATCTATCTGAGTTGCAGTCTAAACCTTACCATTATTACTTAGAGAAAAGTAAAAAATTATCTGAATTTAGTATTTCTATTAATAAAATACAAATTTGAGTCAATGTTCTGTCATGTGGACAACTCCAATTCAATTTCCGGCACTCTTTGTGGTCCCTGAAAATCACCTGAGTATTCCCTGCATACAGAGCCAGGGAAATCCAAAACCATGCTGTAACAATACATTATTTACTTCTGTAAAATTTAATTTTGAGTAATTGAGACCTTTTTCTATGATTTTACACTGTATAGATACCACTTGAGTGATTTGATTTTATTATCAACTTACCCAAATAAATTTACCATTTTCATTGAGACATGTATAAATGAATGTCATTTGTTCTTCAGCAGTTTTCTTCTTGAAACTTTATGCTGAATGATCTAAGCAGAAGGCCAACCTAACTTTCTTTTTTTTTTTTTTTTTTTTTTTTTTTTTTTTTTTTTTGGTTTTTGGTTTTTGGGCCACACATGGTGACGCTCAGAATTTACTCCTGGCTCTGCACTCAGAAATTGCTCCTGGCTTGGGGGACCATATGGGATTCCGGGGATTGAACCGAGGTCCGTCCTGGGTCAGCCATGTGCAAGCCAAATGCCCTATGCTGCTCTATTGCTCCAGCTTCCCAAGCTGATTTTAAATCATTTTTATTATCAGTTTTAATTTTCCAATTTATTCACTTGGTAAAGGCAGAAGATATTACAGCAAATTTTCTGAATGAGAGAAAATGTTTTTACTTTGCTTTTACAATGGTTTGTTTATAGAGCTAGGGTTTCCTTGCTTTTATCCTTTGTTAATAACTTCTAGGATATTATTTTGGATATTTTCCTAGAACTGAATACCTTCCCCTAATCTCCACCTTCTCGCCGCCTCAGGGAGTTTAACTAAGACATATTTGGAACCAAATTTTTAGGAATGATACTACCATTCAGAAAATAGTAATGAGCTATTTATATAGTTTCTATTCTTTGGGAGCTAAAAGTTGTATAGTATCAGTGCAATAAAAGTGAATAATTCATTCCTTTGTACTAAGAACATTGATCCATTGTGGGAAAAGGGAATGTACTTACTTCTTATTCTTTCACCCACAAGCCATGTATATGAAAATAGATGGTAAACTCTCAAAACAGTCATAGTGGGCATAATTTGAACATATGGTGTAAAGAAAGCTAAAAAAGTAAATATTCATCTCCAAATCTGGATAATTTATCCTTTTTCTGGAACTGGGTAGAACATGCCTCTTGAGAGGTTATTTTTATTCATGCTGAAGAAAACTCATAGAATGCTAAAGAATATTCTTTTGGTCCAGACACAAATGACTTTGGAAATTATCTCTATTATAATACTTGATGCAAATCAGACTTCCAATCTCAGAATAGGAATGAATGAGCTCTTGGAAGCCGCATACATAATTATCAATTACTTAGTATTTGTAAATGATTGTTGCTTGTTATTTTTATTTCCCATTGTCACTATAGAGCCTTGATTCTAGTTATTGTAATATTTTTCAATAGCCATGACAACCCATTGATACTTGAGTACCATAGAAAGTTTTTATTGGTTATGCGATATATGATAATTTGTGTGATATATCTAAAATATGCAATTATTTCCCAATGAAACAAATATAATTCCCTCAAAATATTTATTGAAAATTAAATAAAATGCTATAAGAATCAAGCATAGTGCCATGCCAAGGGGCAAGGGGGTGGAAAATTCAACAAGTACAAATTCCTTAGCCCTCATTTTTTCAGGCATAATTTGGCAAAATGGCATGGATATTGATCTGTCTTGATAACTTTACAGTTTTAAATTGGTTATGCAATCCTTTACCTTTAGAAACTTAAGAGGAGAAATTTGACTCTTACTCATTTTGTTCCATTTGTTGAGAGTCATTCTTGTACATGTACATGTATGAAGAGGACATATATCTGCACTATAATGGTATCATAACTAAAGCTGTATATTTGGGGGACTAGAAAACAATGGATTTTGATCTAGATACAGAATAATTTATTGTAGTCATGGTTAACTTCTGTAATAGTTATCAGTTTGCCAAGAACTTGATATTCACAAGCTAACTTTGTGGCAAATACCTCTGAAAATGAATCATCTTTGAGCCAAGTCTACACACATGTAACTACACTTCCTTTTCCACTGTCTTTGCCAAGTGAATTCCCCTTAAGAATACATGTACTCCAGAACATCTTATTTTATTTATATGTCATGGAAGTGCAGTTTATTCATAACCCCTCATTTAAATTTAAGTCTGTATTGCTTGATTTATCACTTTTAATTTTAGTTGTTCATGCTTTATGGAACAAAACTGTGATAGTACACAATTAGGTCTAAATTAATGATAGCATATTCATTTTAGGATTGGATAGTATTTTCCAAATTAGGTGGTAGGCTTGGATTCCTTTATATCTTAGGGACTTCTGTTCTTAGAGATCCTGGTTCAGGTTTGCCTGTTTCTGGGATTCAGATACCTTTCCTACCCTATGGAACTCCAATTTGTCTTTGTTAACAAAACCTAGAAATAGCATCAAGATATGTTTGCTGATCTATTAACAAAAGATGGTTTAAACAGACAACAAAATATCTACTCACTCTAGTCTTAGTTTAAGAACTAGCTCGATTTCCACAGTTGATTTAAGCAGACTCAAGGAAAATGGGAAACAGACACTGTATGCCAGAGCACGTCTCCTTATCTTCCAATTACGATCCCACTTTAAATGTGAGTCAAACCTGAAACTGCAGCCTTCTCAACAAAGGAGCAATGAACTTAATTTGTAGGCCTGATGTTCTAGATACTTCCTAAAAACTGTCTTAACTGCTATGTTTCCTTGTCCCGAAGCAAACCCAGTCATTGATTTTACTGCCTTTATGTACCTTTCTCTCAGAAACTGAACCAAACTATATCTTCTGTGAAGACAGATTTCGAGAATATAACCTATGTTCAAATTGAATCCCATAGCAATAAATCATTTCTTTCAAATTCTTGGGATTATCTTGTTAGTTATTCTGATTTAAGCAAAGACATAAATAATGGTTCTTGCCAATAAAGATGCCAAGCCAATTTCAAATTCTTAATCTCAAGCAAGGTCTCGCTGAAAAGTTAGTCCTGGCAACCTTCCCAGAGGTTGATTAGATTTACTGATGTATCAAGAAAGAAATCATTTCTGAGGCTAATAATCTGATTTTCTGCTATCCTAGTGCCTCTGGCTTTTGAAATCATGCAAATATTATCACAAAAACATCTGAATATCTAAACTCCCAATAGTCTACTCAGAAAACGGAGGAAATGATCTACTTCAAGCTGAAAATACTTGAAATATTACTCCTTATAAGAACTCATATAGAGTCACACATCCCAGACTATACTAAATGTATTTGGCACTAAATAAAGCTATTGTCTTGAAGGTGAGGCGGTAGAGATATTAGCAATGGATGGAAGGAAAGAGGTCTTTAGATGGAATGAAAAATTGGTTGGGAATATAGAATGAGCCTAGTATCTTCACTAGGTGATATTACATCATTTTGATTAGTTGGTATAGAGAACATAGAGTCACAAAAATATGTAAAATATATTTTTAAGTGTTGAGTGTTATCTGAATAGCAAAATCTGAATGCTTCGCAGTTTTCTTATTTTAAAAATGAAGATACCAACATCTATCTATACACATATTTATAATGGGGATTATATGTTTTTCCCTTTTTCTCTTCATTGTAAAGTGCTTATTTCTAAATGCTCTAAATACACTCATATATACTATTTGAATAACTTTTAAAGGTTTAAAAGAGAAATTCATAATAACTAGTCTCAAGGCAGTGCTACTACCAGGAATGAGTAAAAATGCCAGAGAAAATTGTAGATGTGCACTTCAGACAAGATATTTTTTAAAATATAGTACTCTGATAGGCAGAGTAATCCAAAGCAATCCAAACCAAAGATGCCCACATCTCAATCATTAATATCCCTAAAATAACCTTACGTATATGTAAAATATTACTAATTTTGATTTACATTTCCCTTGATTATCTGTCAAACATATCAGTACAAAAGTCCTTAAAAGAGTGGGCCTGACGGCCAAAGACAGAGGAAGGCAATATACGAAATGAAGCAGAAGTTGAAATGATATAGTTTCTGGCTTTGAAGAAAGATGGGTTGGGTGCGTGCTTAGCTAAGAAAACTGGGCAGTCCTTAGAAGCTGAAAAGAGACGCATGTAGATATATTCTATGCTAAACTGCAGAAAAGAATAAAAAGTCCCTCAGAATTAAGTAAATTATAATTTAATCTTGTACACCAGGGTCATGTCCTTTTCTGTCAATCAAGATTAACCTCTGGAATATGAGATCAATTGTGAAGATGTTTTATTTATAATAAGAGTGAAATAAAAATATTTTCTGTTCAAAATATTCACATTAAAATCATGAGGAGAGGGTCTGGAGTGGTGGCTCAAGGGATAGGGCTTTTTGTTGCACGTTCTAGCCTAGGACGGACCATGGTTCCATTTCCCGGTGTCCCATATCATTCACCAGGAGCAATTTAAAATAACTAGCATACTCATGCAGTTCACAGATAAGCGTAGTGACTTTTAACTTGATCGCCCTTATAACTGATAGGTGTAACCCAAACAAAACCCTCCCCCTGATAAAACAACCGAGTGACCACTGAAAAGCAAGTTCACTAGCAAATAAATAATTTTAGCTACTATTTACTAGTTCTCAACTTTTCTAGGGACTAGCCTACTATTCTTTTAAAGTACAAATCACAACCAGGAAACATGTTTCCTTTGAAACCCTTTAAACCTCAAGTGTTATGGCTTATGAAATTCTAAATGTAAGTTAGTCTGAATATGGCTCTCATGGAGATAAATTCCTTATGTACTTTGATTTATAGCTCTTTTATACTAAATTTGGCTACTTAAATATTTTATTTACCAACTTATGCTTAACAGGTAGCATAGAGTATACTTACTACCTTCTATGTAATGAGTGAGGAACAACTTATTCTAAGACTTAAGATTCTGATCAAGAGTCAGTAGGCAATGATCAATCTAAAGAATATAACATGCTTTTCTAGATTCAGGATGGCTTCCCATTGCAAACAGCATCATAGCCACTTCTTCAGGGCATGTCTAAAACTGTACATGCAACAAATAAAATGTGTCCTGTGCTTTTCAATAAGACACTAAAATATAGAAAGGGGAAAACATGATTCTTCCCCTTAACTCTATAATCAGTGGGGAGTATGTAGTCTTTTATCTGTCTAGAATAGCTTGTTCATACATTAAACTTAAACTGAAGTGCACCTCAAATCAATCTAATCACTACACCTTAAAGATAATCAATATAATAGATTTCATACTTTTATGTGCATGACCATAATAGCATATTTTAATGTGTGATGTTGTATATATGTGCGGGATATTATAATTGACATCTCTGCTCGTGTCTCTTTTTTCTATTACTATTGGGGTTTTGGTAGCTGTTGAAGTATTTCAACTTAAAAAACTGCACCAATTGTTCTATTTAACTCTTTAGATAGAACTAGGAAGTTTTCAGTCTTACTGTTCTTATACAAGTGCAAGAATCATATTGTTGCAACATATGGAATAGCTCCATTCTGCACATATTCTACTTTTTCCATTTTGGGTCACAGCAATGGTGTTCAGGGCTACTCCTGGCTCAGTGCTCTGACATTATTCCCAGTCATATTCCAATGACCATGTTAAGCCAGGGATAGAACTCAGGCCTCCCAAAAGTTCTCAACCTGTTGATTTATGGCTCTGGCCCCTCAGAACATAGTTAAAATATTTATAGCTAAACAAAACTATAACATCTCATTTGGTGTCCAAAATATGAAAAATATAATGCAAGTGCTTGCATTGTAAAAGTGGATAAAGACTTTACATATATGTAAACATTTCACCTCTAATTTCAGCGTGCAAAATGTTTGTACAAGTATATATTAATATATTCAAATGTGTTCTAGTACCTAAGAGAGCTAAAATAAATGATAATGAACATAGTATAAGTATAAATGTTTCAAACATGCATCAAAATGTATTGAATTTCTGTAGTGAAGTGTTCCAAAAGAGGGCTTGGAAGTCTAAAAAGAAGAAAAAGAAATAGAACAAATAGACAACAATGATAGAATAAGAAGAAAATGATTCTGGGGAAATCAGAAGAGGATTTTAACTATGTAGTATTACCATCAGACAAATTAATAAATTTTAACCTAAATTATCATTAAGATAATAGTACAATAAGGACAGAGCAATAGCACATCGATAGGGCATTTGCCTTACACACTGCCAACCTGAGTTCGACACCTGGTATCTTATATGGCACCCCAAGCCTGCCAGTAATAACTTCTGAGTACAGATCGAGGAGAACCCCTAAGCAATGCTGGACATGACCTCCACTAAAATAACCAAAGATAATAGTAGAATGATGTGGGAAAATGAGATAAATGCCGCCTGTCTTTTCCTGACCTATAGCCTATTGTTGTCAGCAATATATCAGATACTGAGTGAAAGCATCAACCATATCCAATGTTTAACAAGTACATGAGGGGGGCCGGCATGGTGGTGCTAGAGGTAAGGTGTCTGCCTTGCCAGCGCTATAGCCTAGGACAGAGCATGCACATGGGTTATTTGATATTTTTCAATGCAGTCAAACCAGAGTGATTTTAGTCAGAAGTTTATAGACAGTCATACATTCTATCCCTATTAACCGCAAATTATATTTTTGTGTGCTTTGAGAAATGTAAGAGTCTAATAGGAAACGAATCTTTGACTGTTCAGATTCCATTTAATAAAGATTTGTGGGTGTGAGAAACAAAGATCAGTGTGTGAGCAGATATGCAAATTGCTTTTTCATGTGGTCATTTATATTGATTAAGCCTTAGATTCTGTGATAATTAATTTCATTTGTAGAATGTACTCAGTGCCTTTAAATATTTGAAAACTCAAATTAAGTTCTCAAGTGTGGTTTCTGATGTATTCAGTCTTGTGTTATCTTAATTGTAATTTTAACTGCAAGAGATTAAAAATAGTGTGTGTGCATCATGTGGGTGTGTGCATTACTGAATTGACTGGTTAAAAATGAATTACAGACTCATTTCAGAGTTATACTCTACAGTCTGTCAGCCACTTACATTGAGGGTTAGAGTTAGTGATAATAATGTAATTGTTAATTTACTCTTTGTATGAATATCTCTCTGGAGAAAAAATATTAACTGTAAGTGTTGTTGTGCCTACCTATTTTATCTGTGGTTCCTTTTATTATTTTGTTACAAAATGAATTAATGAACTGATGAAAATAATATTTGTCACATTGGTCAACTAGATTTTATAAAACATGTTTTCATCTTTTTATTTTATTTAAGTGTCCTGATCATAAAGTTCTTAATGATTGAGTTTCAGTCTTACAATGTACACCACCCTTCTCCCACCAACAATGTCCCCAGTTTCTGTCCCATTCTTCCCACTGCCTGGCTCTGGGGAAGGCGTCCGTCCTTCCATCTGTCTGTCTGTCTGTCTCTGTCTGTCTCTCTCTTCCTTTTTCTAGACACTGTGACTATCACAACACTATTTACAATAGACAGATTTGAAACAAATCACGCGCTCAAGAACAGATGATTGGATAAAGACACAGCGATACATCTACACAATGAATACTTTTTCTATTTGAGGTCACAAGGGAAAACTAATTCTTCAATAAAATGATAACATTTTACCACAATAATAGGAAAGTCAGATTTATAGCTTATTTTATTTAAACTAAAGTCAAAATTATGAAACGAGACCATGGAAATGTTTTTTTTTTAATTTTATTTTAATCATAGTGGTTTACCTGATATTCACAGTAATATTCCATTTACAAATAAACATTGAATCAGGGGAATTCCCATCACCAAGTTGTCCTCCCTCCACCTCCATTCCCATTCTGTCTCCTATATCCTCCACCCTCTCCCCAGGGACTTCTAAATTGAGTGACTCCCTCTGTTTCTGGTTTATTACTTGGTGATATTATATCTGATTGGGTTTGGTGTCTCCATTGCTACTCCCTCTGATTGGGAGGCAGGGTTAGCTAGTTCGAGTTTTGTGGTTTTGTTTGGAGGAGAGTACCATGTTTTTTTTTTTTTATTTTGGTTACTTTATTTAAGCACCATCGTTTGAAAAGTGTTCATAATAGAATTTCAGTCAAACATCACCTTTCACCAGTGCACTTTTCCTGTCATCAATGTCCCCAATTTTCTTCCTACTCTTTCCCCTGCTGGCCTCTAGACAGACATTTTACCTCTTCCCTTTCTCCCTTTATTCCTTTTTGTTGACACTGTGGTTTACACTATTATTAATAAAGAGATACCATGCTTTTCTTTTTAACCCTTTCTGAACCCCATTTTGTCCAGAGTGATTATTTCCCAATTTCATCATCATAATCAACCATTCTCTACCCTTACTACAATTCTGGCTTTTTGTTGCAAGTTTCCTGCCACAAACTGGTCCTCCTGGCCCTCATCTCTATTATCTTAGAATATATTACCACATTATCTTATATTTTTCTTATATCCCACAAATTAGTGAGATTTTTCTATGCCTATTCCTCTCCTCTGACTCATTTTACTTAGCATAACAAACTCCATATCCATCCATGTATAAATTAATTTCATGACTTTATTTTATCTAACAGCTGCATAGTATTACAGTATGTAGAAACAGAGTTTCTTTAGCCAATCCATGTTCTTAAGTACTTTTTTTTTCCAGATTCTGGTTATTGTTAATGGTTCTGAGACAAACATAAAAATGCAGAGGGCTTTTCTCTGCATACAGGTTTTGATTCCTAGAGTATATAGCATTAGGAGTAGTATTGCTATATCATATGGAAGCTCAATTTCTAGGGTTTTTTTTTAGCAATATTCATAGTCTTTTCAAAAAAGGCTGAAACAGTTTACATTGCTGCCAGCAGTGAATAAGAGTTCCTTTCTTCCCACATCCACACCAACACTGTTCTTTGTGATGTGTGCCAGTCTTTGTGGTATGAGATGGTACCTCATTATTGTTTTGATTTGAATCTCCCTGATGATTAGGAACATGGAGCATGTTCTCATGTACTACTGTATATGACAATTCAATGAAAATAGGTAAATAGGTATATGTATAGGTAAATAGGTAAATATGTATATTTTCAAGTTGTTTGTGTGTACATATGCCAAAAAGTACAATTCTTGGGTCATATGGAAGCTCTTTTAGTTTTGTTAGAAAACTGTTCAATGATTTTCACAGATACTGACACAGATATTACTAAAATTGGAGACTGAGGGCTCCTTTTCAATCAGATCCCTGCCAAAGCTTATTGTCTCCAGTGATTTTGATATATGCCCTCCTCACAGATGAGGAATGGCATCTAATTGAAATTTGATTTACATTTACTTTATAGTTTCCCATATTCCTAATTACTATCTATATGTCATCTTCAAGTAAATGTGTTTATAACAACCTCTTTGTATTTTTAAAATTTCTCAATAATTGTTTTACTATACCATTCATAATGGTATCTCAGAGATATAATTCCAACACTACATCTATCACCAGTATACAAATCTCCCAACTAAGGACTTCAACTCCATTCACTTTTTTTGGTTTTTGGGCCACACCGGCAGCTCTGGGGTTACTCCTGGCTCTAAACTCAGAAATCACTCCTGGCTAGCTCCGGGGACCATATGGGATGCTGGGATCAAACCACCGTCCTTCTGCATGAAAGGCAAACACCTTACCTCCATGCTATCTCTCTGGTCCCATCCACTTCCTCTTAACCACCTCTGACTAAATTGTGTAGATAAGTTTTTTCTATGACATTTCATTTGTATCTTTGTTGCTACCTCACAATACTTTGAGTGCCACATATTTATTCTGTCCCCATTTT
>PVKC010021809.1:0-17979 GCA_004027635.1 Crocidura indochinensis
ATATGGGGCACCGGGATTCGAACCGATGACCTTTTGCATGAAAGGCAAACGCCTTACCTCCATGCTATCTCCCGGGCCCCAGATTTATCATTTTTAATTAAAATTTTATACATTCTCTTTGCTAGCAGTTATGAAGTCCATGACACATAAGTGATTTGTCATATTTGTAAGGCATTTAGAGCTGATGTGTTGCAAGATTATTTACCTATGGACCTCCGGTAATAAGTGCATGGGTTTAATTTACTGCCAAGAATCCATGTGTCAGCCTAACTTTTGTGTCTTCTGTTTTATATTGAGTCTTAATTTTTTATGATGTTGTAAAAACAAAAGCCTTAAAATGTTTTCTTTGGTAGAGATTATGCAGAGTGAAGTAGTATGGGGGTAGGGAGGTATGGGAGACATTTAAGAAGGTGCCAAAAAACAAGAGGTTGATATGCACATGTGCATTGTGGTATTTAAACAAAATGAACATATAATCCAGAACTAATATTGTACAGATCTTGCTGTCATTTATAAGTTAGACATTTGTAAATTTCTAGGGAAGATACTTTTTTGTGTAAGGATTCTTCTCTGTGCCACCTCAATTAACAGAAAGTGGCATCCTAGAGAAAATTTATGGAGAGACAAAGATCCAGAAATTATTTCCACTGAGGGAAGAGGAGGAAGAGTAACTGGCC
This sequence comes from Crocidura indochinensis, assembly GCA_004027635.1. NCBI lineage: Eukaryota > Metazoa > Chordata > Mammalia > Eulipotyphla > Soricidae > Crocidura > Crocidura indochinensis. The sequence goes on from PVKC010021809.1 coordinate 678, forward strand.
ATACATATGCTTCTTATTTTCCTTTTTTTATTGCTTCTTATTTTCTTTCTCCTCTTATCTGTGGTACTGACCATGAAAGTGGATTGAGAAATATAAGCAACTCTCATCAGTAACCATTTTCTCCATTGTGCCACACTCTGCCTGTGGATTAAGGTAGAGCATGAGGCATAATATTCATTGTGTCAATAATAAAAACTTTATCAGAAATAAGATTTTCTTCATGTGCTTTGATTTTCTAAGGCGTCTCTTTTGTAAGTTTAGAAAATCAAAGTACATGAAGAAAATTAAATTGCTACGAGGTTGCAAATGATCAGTATGTTATTAAGGTTTTTATTTGGGGATAAATCCCATCTTATGGCTGGGAGTTAGTTTTCTTTTCATACTTAATACAAATTCTAATTGGACTGTTGAATATATCCATGACCACCGACCCTTCCCAAGTGTTAACCCTCTAAAGGCAAACCTCTTTTTTTCAAGGAACTCACAACATTCCAAGTCTTGGCTAAGTTCTCTGTGTAACTAAACTGACTTCGAAGTGATTTTGTGTCTTTGAGGGAATTTGTTATTATAGTAATCTTTTTCTTTTTACTATCATTTCTTTTATTATTTCTATCCTAAACAAATAGACCCTTTCTTCCCTCTTTCCCTATATCTAAATGAGTGTACAGATATGGAAAAACACCCCACATTTTTGGGGACTTAAAATATTAGCCTTTTAATGAAATATTTGGATAAAAATATAGACTTGAGTTTAGAGATTCCTCAAGATTCTTCAAGATTTGGGAGAAGTTCTAGAACAGTTCTAACAGAATTCTTCTGATGAGTTGAACAGACTGACCTGGGGCTAGTGTATAAAGAATAGTCATGGTAGGTTTTTTTTTTTTTTTGGTTATTGTACTTTGCTCAGCGTTACCTAACTATTATTTCTAGTGATGATTGTACCTTCAACTTCTCTGATTTTTTTTTTAGAAATACCACAAAGGAGGGTAAAAATGAAAAACAAAACAAAAACCAAACAAACAAAAAACCCCAAAAACACTACATGTTCCTTCTATTGTGTATAGACAGAGATCCTTGACAAATGTTCTTTAAAGAGGAAATAAATGACTAGGAAGAGCAGGCTGAAATGCATTTTAATGTAACTTTCCTTTTTGATTTGTTACTATTTTATTTTCCTCAGTCTTGTTTTATATGCATTTGCTCTATTATGAAGACAAAATATTTTCCATGTAAGGTTTTAGAGTCTGCCTGTCTATCCAGGTAATGTTCTAGGACAGTTTTATGGCATTATAAAATAGTCATACTCAACTTTTAAAATTACCTATGAAACATGTCACTATGTAAAGCATATTTTATTTTTTATTTTTACTAGACTTTAGAAAACTTGGATTTTTACTATGTTAAATAATTATTTGAAACTATGATAATTTGTCTAATAACAATCTAATAATTTTATTATTATTATTAGACTGTTTTATTGGACCAGTCTTTGTCCAACAAAAATTTGATTATGCTTTGTTCTAATGTAATCACATTTCAACAGTAGGATTCAAATTTTATACTGAAAGCATTTCAAATTAGCTTTTAATTTTACATTTAAAAATTATTCTATTAAAGTGCCATGATTTAAAAAATTATTCATAGTTGAATTTTAGATATACAATGTTTAAGCACTAATCCCACCACTAGAGTTAACTTCTTTTATCAATATTCCCAGGATTCTTTACCCAACTCCTCACCCTCAGTATGCCATATTGACAGGTAACTTTAATGATAGGCAATTAAAATTTGAGTTTGAATGATGCAGAAAAACATTATATTATACATAAAATCATCCTGAAAGTGCTTTGTCCATACATGTCTCCCCTGTCGTGACACATGTGATAGCTATTTTCTAATTTCTCCTATTTACATGGGTTTTGAAACTATTATCAATGTGATTTATATCCTCCCTGCTTCCTTTTCCACAGAGCACCACTAGATATAAACACCTAGGATCTAGAATCCCCAAGTACCATTGTTTATGTTCTAATTTATATCATGATCTACTACTATTACTCTTTAACAAACCCTAGATAATCAAGGGAATATTTCCCAGAATCATATTCCTTGGAATAGAGAGGAGGGTACATTGGTAACTGTCGTATTTAATATTTTGGTTTGATCAACATTAAGATACACCTTTCGAATACACTGGTGACTTAAATATTATTTTATTAATTTTAAATTCAAATATTAGATTACATGATTAGGCTTCTCAATATATGTCTATGAAACTGTAGTTGATGCTCACTTCTCTCTTGACAAGATGGTCCTAGTGTCCTAGTGTCTTTTTTTCAGAAGACCATGTTATAGTATAGTGAGTTATCTGAGTTTTCACTGAATATTGTGACATATTTGTAGCAAATTAAAATAGTGGAAATGATGAACTATTACTTTGGGGATTTGTTTACAAAATGGCTATGGTTTTCAAAATTGAGCACTCTTTGTTTGGTGAAAGCATCCAAGAGAAGGGACATCTGTCAAGAACCTGAGAAAGGTTTCTCACTAATGCTAAGGATGAGGGGTCCAGTTCTAGTGCAGAACACCAGAATCCCCCCAACACTAATGTGAGTGAACTGAAAAAATCTTTCTCTTCTCATTCCTCAGAGAAGAACTCAGTTCTGTTAAGCACATTAATTGAGACCTTTAAATTAACTTTGAGGCAGGAGGAGGGGATGTGGTTCAATGGTAGAGTACAGCAGTGATGTAACACATGCAGCACTCACATAGCAGAGAGTGAAGGAGATTGTGAGCTTCTAGGTCAAAGTACCCATTTTGTGATTTTTTTTGTTATTAAAATAGTTAACAAGTACAATTTATCCATGCATTTATTTTTCAACATAATCACTATTGTTGTTATGTAGATCACATCTCTTCATTGTTATGAATCCCATGTGTTGTTACACTTGAACTATTGTTTAGGTTTACCACAATTAGATTTGCTTGGTGTTTCTGGTCTATAGAGGCTTGAAATATAAGAGGATGGGGATGTGGGATGCTAATGGTTGAGTAAAGGATCTTAGAGTCTTATTATCAGTCTATACAAGACTCATTTAGTACAATGAGGTTGTGTGACTTTGTTCATCTTATTCTCTTTTCTGTTATGTACGCTAGTATATATTTTGACTGTAATCTTAGCTTTTTGGAGAATATTAATTCTTATGAATATGTATATATGTGATCATACATATATGAGCCAATTTCTTGCACTCCAATTCAGAAAAATATGCTCATTTCACTTAACACATAAATATTTCCTGTGTCTGGGTCCTAGAGTTACCCATTTCATCTTGTAGCAGTGGTGGGAGTAGAAGATATAGGGTAGAGGAGTAGGAGATGAAATGGGAAAATATTACCTTTAGATACAAGGCTGGGTGAACACTCTTGAACCTTGACCTCAATTTAAACGGTGTCAGTCTTCCCAGTTCTGGAATGTATCCTGTGTTGTGCTTCAAAATGAGCTGCTTCTATTCAGCCAGGAATTCATTTAAATCCTAGACTCTGCTTCCAGAAGAACTACATGAGGAGTCATGCTTAGGCTATTAATATATTGCCTATGATAGAGACAGAGTTAAGCTATAGACAGAATGACTGAAGATTGCTTCCTGGAAAATCAAGGTCTTTCAAACAAAGTTAATATTACAGGCTGAATTTTTGAAGCTGCCTCTAAATGTATATATACAATTTTGCAATCTTAGTCATTTGCTATCTCAAGTAATGGGATTTAGCCATCGACCTGTTAGAAGGGATCAGATTTAGAGGTCCTTTGCAAACCAGGGTATGCCACAAATAATATTTAATTCAGTTCTTCCTTACATTTTTAAAATGGTACAGCAATTTAAAAATGCATTACATTCAAAATAATGCATGCAGGGTCAGGAAGCGAGATGGGAAAGCTCAGCTTGCAAGCAGAAACCTGCTTTTACTTTGCTAGTGGGGACCACCCATGCTGTATGTCTGAATGCATTGTGGTTTTGTAAAACATCTTAAAACTCAGAGCAAAATGCAGTGCTCAAAGGTGACACATGGCATTCAATCAGGGTGCAGAGGAAGTCAGAAGTTTTCCCTCATTGAATGACTACAAAGATGCAGTGGGTTTTTGTGTTTCGAATGCTTAGTACAGTTGGTTTAAATTAGGGGAAGTAAGAAATATATGCAACTATATACTTAATAACTTCTTTACTATAAATGTCATCTTTGAGCTGTCCTGAAAATATGAAAACGTTTATGTGTGATAAAAATGGTGAGCAACTTAACTGTTGGAATTTTCCTGAAGCTCTTTTTGTGTTGCTCATTATCTGAAGAATGGGCAGAGTAAATGAATTGACTGAGGTGAGTGGCTTTCTTTTTTTTTAATTGGAACTTCAGGGAGAAGTCTAGAGAGAAAAGAAAAAGGTATCTATTGAGCTGAGTAACCTAAAAAGACAGTGGCCAGCTGAAGGTCTGTAGGCGCTTTAAAATGCAGGTGGCCTCCCAATTCTTATCACAGGCTGTGTTCTTTACACTAACTGTATAGAAAGAGGAGGTACAGTAAATGCATCCCATATACACCTCAACACAGGCCCTTTGCCTGATCTTTATTGTGAATTGGGGGACAAAAAATGCAGGTGGGATCCAGGATTGCAGTCAGGAAAAATCCTTTGCTCTCTGAAGAAATGGAATGTTTTCTGTCCCAGTTTAAGCATAAAGTGTATATTATTAGGCAGATGGTGCTGCCAAAACAAACTACTATAAACTGGCGGCTTAAATAGCAGAAATGGAATTTTTCTAACAGTTCATAGGCTTTCAATGTGAGATGATGGCAACAGGGTAAGTTTCTGATGAGCGCCTTCTTCCTAGCTTGCAGACAGCTACTTTCTCTAGGTCTTCACCTGATTTAGAGATAGAGCAAGCTTCTGCTCACAGGAGTGCAAATTCCATCAGGAAAGAACCCCCACCCCCATCTCCTGTGACCTCATCTAAACCAAATCCACCTCTCCATGCCTTCAACTACAAATACCATCTTATTCCAACTTGGAACTTAGCATTTGAATTTGAGGTGGCTACAACTTTGTCCAGAGGAGGGAAGAAAAAGAAGTGCCAACTTTTCTTGCAAAAAAATTTCTGAGCTAAAATGTTCTATGGCTGTGGGAATAGATGGAGCACCAATGCCAAGGCCACAAAACTAATTTGAAAAAGACACAAATGATTTATTTTTCTTTCTGATTGCAGAATACAATGCCAGCTTGTTACAGACATTTAAAGTAAAGGCAAAAAAAAAAAAAGAGAGAGAGAGAGAAATAATTTCTTGTAATTTCACTGTCCAGAAAATATCACTTAAAAAAATCAAGAACATTTTTATAGACTTTTTATCTATTGTAGTATGGCATAATATGAACATGCATTTAAGTTTTTATCACAATTGACATCATGCTGTTTAGAAAATTTCGTGTCTTTGTAACATGAACATTTTCTGGTGTAATCCTCTCTACTTTCTAAATATAATTTGAAACTCGCATGATTTGCATTATATTCTTATTGGTTACTATAGAATGATTACATAAATTTATCCAATTGACATTTATTATGATTACAAATTTTTAACTCTAAAGAATATATGGAGTGTTATTTTGAAGATGTTGAAGCGATTATTTTTCTAATTTATGATTGTCAATAGTTTTAAAGATTATCAAAATATTACACATCATCATACAAAAATGTTGCCTGAAGTTTATTAGCAGTTTCCAACTCCAATTATTAAAATGTCATTCTAAGAGATCTCATCAAATTTTAATTTAAAATAATCAAATTTAATATGCAAAACTGGATTTTCTTTGTTTTAATTTGCACTTGTCAGATTGGTGAGTTTGGATTTGTAAATTCATGTTAACTGTTGTAGTTCTTTTCTATGATCATTGGATTTGCTTTTTTATTATCTATTCTTCACATGGGTTCCTCATTATTTTTCAGTATTTTCCTCAGCTTGCTTTTCAGCCTTTAATTGTCTTATGATTTTAACATTATTATAATTAAATTTTTATCAGATCATTTTATTTTTCACCATTATTTATTTATTTTTTAACTTTGGGGTCACAGTCGGCAGCGTGCAGGGGTTATTCCTGACTCTACGGTCAAAAATTACTCCTGGCATGAGCAGGGGACCTTATGGGATGCCGGGATTCGAACCACTGTTCTCCTGCATGCAGTGCAAATGCCTTACCTCTATGCTATCTCTCCAGTCCCTATTTTTCACCATTATTTTCCTTTATTACTTCATCATCAGATAGAACCCTTATCCTGTGACTATCTACTAAATAGAGATTTATAATATAATCATTTTATTAAGTGGTGTATGTTATACTATATAGAAATATCATATGCTATTTAATATTATGGTTATATGTATGAAACACATATATATCCATATATACTAACTAGATAATATATATTACATATATATCCATCTATAATAGTATATGTAAAGCATACTAGGTATATATGCATTTAACAATATATAAAATATAAAATACAGGAACATTTGAGGGTAGGATCAGAGAGACAGTATCACAGGCTGAGTACTTTCATTATATATGGTTAACTTGGGTTAAATGGCTGGTACTGCAGATGATACCCCGAGCCCAAAGTCAGGAGCAAGATCTGGAACATTCTAAATTATACTATTGAAATCTTGTACTAAGAGTTGTCTATTTTGGTGACTATGTTATATTTTGATTTGTTAAAATTTTTGATTATTTAATATAATTTCATCTATGTGATAACATATGTTTATAATGTATAACATTTCTATTTTTTAGTTGGATAAAATTTAAAAAGTTAATGAACTTGTTCCACTTATTTCTGCCCATATTTCAGTTTCTCTTATGCAAAGTCTGTTGAGGTTGATGGTATTTGTCAGCTATTTCTTTTTAACTGCATTATCCAGTGCTTTGTGCTCAGAACAAAGCCTCCCAGTATTTAATTATTGTTTAGGACATATTAGAGTATCTAGCTGAACAAATCTCCTCTCTTGAAAAACATAGCACAGTAAAACAAAAATAGAAGCCTGTCTTTTTTCCTCACAAAATATTCTTGACTTGTCATATTCAATCATGCTTTCAGAAGAATTTTTAGTCAAATTATAATGATATACATTACCTATCCCACCCCACAAAGCAACAGGTAAGAATATTGGTTACAATTACAGCAAGGACACAAATTCATATGGAAAGAACTGACTCATTTTCATGATTCAACTTTCATATTTAGCTTTATGATTTGTCTCTTTATTCCATTTTTGTGTATTCTTTAGTAACATTTCTGGAATTCTCTCATCAATTCTACACATTTCCCACATAATGTTACTTGTGGGAATTTTTACTTCTGAAACTATGGCACATAAGGATATTTTGCGTCTAGTGTCTTGCATGTTTGAACTGCATTACAATACAATGCATTCTAATTTGACTACATGCATAGAGAGTTGATGTCCTGAGATTCTATCTATACATTCCAAAGAAAAGGGTTTTTAAATTTTAGAAATCAAGAGAGTGCACTTTTATGCAGAGATATATTCCTGTGGGGATAATCAGGGGGTGTAAACATGAAAAGAGTTGTTCTTCCATGTTGTGCCTACCATCTTGCACATTCGAACTTAAGTGCATGGCAAATGCCTGTCCTTCCCATTTACTTCATTACTGTTGCTTTAACTGTTCTATGAGCCTGACACATAGGAAATACCTAATAAAAAGTGCATCAATAATAACAAAATAGCTTTTGATATGATAATTAGAAGAAGTGACCATCTTCTTTAACTTACTGACAAGTTTGCATCAAGCATGTCTTTTAGCTAAATAAGTTTGAGTGTGACTGCTTCCTACCAACTCCACTACATAATTTGTTTTATTGCCTAAGAATCAGTGTTGTTTGTTTTTCTGATGTTTTTCTCTCTACAGGCATATGTCTTATTATTATACTTGCTAAAATCATATTTAGAGCAAATTATTGTTATTGTTAATAAGTTAAATAAAATGCATAAGACCATAAACTAAATATTGTACTGTTATCAGACCATATGTGCTTTAACAGATGTGGTGAAAATGTTGAGACAAACTCACACAGATTATTGAGGAACTATGTCCAGAGGTTGAAATGGGAAACACCAAAAGAATATTAGGTAAATATTCAGGTTTCTAAGAGAATAAAGGGCTAAATTGGCATACTTTTCCCAGAAAAGGTTTCTTGGAAAGGGTGAAATTGGACAATCATGATGCCTGTGTTGAATTGACATCTGTGAAAGGGAGTTATGTTTTCTTGGGAAGGGGGAATAATTAGAGCAGAGCATGGGTCTTGTATTATGTAGATCATTAACATATCTTCTAGAACAGTAATTCTTTTTTTCTCCTTCCCAACCAGAACAGTAATTCTTAATCCCATATGTCTCTCAAAATATTCTAAGGGGGTGAAAATTAGCCACTAGTGAAAATTGTGTAAATGGGGAAGTCATGGAACAAGACTAGAGGGTCAAGTGATAGAGGGTCAGGCGAACCACAGAAAGGAAACAAGATTAGAAGGATCCTGGTCACTGTTCAAATAAGCTGAGAAAAACATTCCTTTAAAACAATTTTAAACCATCACCATTTTACCATTGGACTGGAGAATTGTCCACATTGGTTTCATGCTCTTTGCTTCAGAAATATCCACAACACTCCTCCCATTGTGGCAACCAGAAATGCCTGCAGATATTCAGACTATACATGTTTTCTGTGAACAGAATAGCCTCTTTACTTTATCATTGAAAATATATATGCTAGAAAACAAGGGCTTGTGTTGAGAAGGAATGAGAAATAAATCAGGAACATAGACTGAGTTCAGATAGGGAAGAATTTCCAATAACAGATAAATAGTTTTGTCTTGTCTTTCTGTGCAATAGAAGCATTCATCTTTTTTTTTTTTGCATGGGAGTGACATGATATTCATGTTTTACGAAGATTTATTAACATTTGGCACTTTTCCTTGACATGCTTAAGTGCATTTCTATGCAACTCTCTTAATACATGAGCTACTGATTTTTTCCTCATGACAGATGCAAATCTTTTAAAACATACACTTCAAGTTTCATTCCCCAGTAAAACTAGCGAGTTTGTCAACTTTTATCAGTGGTCTCACCAATTTTTGTTCATGAGAAGATAACTGTCCACACACAGGAAGGTGGCTTGGGGATGTTAAGTAATATTTCATTAGAATTGAGTACGAAAGAGGGTGGCACACTTCAGTGATTGGATTGGAAGAAATCGTTTCTACATGGCACCAGGAAATTTCATTGAAGATTATTCATTTGCATCTAAACTTTCTTTTTTTTCAAATACATGCCCTTACTAGGAATTTTTTTTAGCTATTTAGTCATTTTACACCTTTGGCATATGACTTTTCAAAGATAATTTTCTTTTTATTTGCATTTTTCTTATTCTGGCAACAAGACCAATCTCTTTGTCTTAAAAATTGGGGCCCGGGAGATAGCATGGAGGTAAGGTGTTTGCCTTTCATGCAAAAGGTCATCAGTTTGAATCCCGGTGCCCCATATGGTCCCCCGTGCCTGCCAGGAGCAATTTCTGAGCATGGAGTCAGGAGTAACCCCTGAGCACTGCCGGGTGTGACCCAAAAAAATAATAATAAAATAAAATAAAGGACAGAATTCTAATTTAAGAACCTAGGCTATTTCTCCTCAAGTCTTCTCAAATGAGGACACATGTTACCTCCTTCAAGGTTCCCTTTTCACATTTGCCCTTTAGAAAGACAGCTTGGATGATGGATTATCTCACCACTGCTCATCTCCTGCTGGCCACCATGTCAGTCAGTCATTCTCCAACCTTCCCCTGAACAATTTTGAAGAGGAAATGTCAAGTAAATTGGACGGGATTGTGCACTGTAGAGTGAGGAAAAGGAATGGAGGAAGCTAGAGGGAGAGAGAGAGAAAGAGAGAGAGAAAGAGGTCCCGAAGAATCCCTTCTCTGCCTGCTCAGCACTTGGGATGGATGTGAGAAAACTGAAGCATTGAAAAGGTCAGACCTTGGAACTAGTCTGATCTATAAAAAGCACCAGAGTGTGCAATAATTACTAAGGAGTCAGGCCAAGAGCACTGGGGGGTTTAAAATGGGACAACATGCAATGGTCCAAGTAAGTCTAGGAAGAGAGGGCCAAAATCTGCATCTCAGTTTTATCCCTCCTTATTTAACAAGTGTCATTAAAAGAAGGGATAGTAAAATCAAATGAATGGAACTAGGGTTTATGACTTTTTTTCTACTTTGGTGGAAGAGGAGATTTATGATGTGTATTACCTAATTGAGGAAACTATGTCATCCTTCTTTCGTCCTCTCTCACTCTGTTAATTCACTCATTCTTTTTTTCCCTTTCTTCCTTGCTTTCTTTTTTGTTAATTAAAGATGGGTTAGGATTTCTTAAAGACATTCAATAAAGGAGAAACAAAACAAAACAAATGAAAGGAAACCAGTCTGTGATCTGTGAGGAAGGAGATTGTGAAAAAGTCAGACTTCCAGGTGCTAATTTAATTTCTGCCACTACTATAGAAACCAGAACTTGTGGCACTCAGAAATTTTGGTGGTTTTCTGCATTTTATACTGGAGAAATCTATTGACTAGAAAATGGCAGCTTGAATGTCACTCTTCAATGTTAATGGTGGTTAGAGAGAAGATCCTGACTAGTTTTTGATTGTTGGGAGAATTTGTTCTCCAATCGATGGCTAAGAGAGAAACTGTAGTGGGTTGCCCTTGGTCAAATCACTGATCTTGTTTAATCTGCATCCAGGAAATTGCTTTCTTGATGATCTCTCCTGAAAATTCCTTTGCATATTAAGATTTGAAAACCAGGGAATCAAGCTGGCAGGGTACCAGGTATGGGGTACAAGAGGTTAACCATAGGGCCTCCCTCATACTTGAACTCCATTTCTAGCCATGCTATCCTTGACATTGCAGTTAGAGGTGTTCTGACCAGTGAAGATATTGCCACCTCCAGGCAAGTTTTACAAAATGTATATGCTCCATAGTAAATGGGATAATATTTTAAGTGTGCTTTAAAGCTGTAAAGTATTATATTAAAATGCTTTGTAACTGTAAAATGCAGCAGAGATGTCAGTCATTATGAAAATGATGCCTGCAGTTCTTTTTAACACTGTGTCAGGAATGAGGTTATCGATTTTATCAATGTCCATTTAGAGGTACTTAGGAAAGGATTGTATTTAGCAGCCAGGTTTTAATCACTACTGTCTGGACAGAGTATGCATATATAGGCTCTGAAGGACAGTAGGTGGCCCCAAGAGCTCACTGTCTCTCAGTGAAAGGAATGGGGTGTCATTTGACTATGTGCAGCAGATACATCCTCAATCCCTTAATTTTGGCCTTATTCAGGTGACATTATTTTTTTTTGGTTTTTGGGCCACATCCAGGGGTTACTCCTGGCTATGTGCTCAGAAATCACTCCTGGCTTGGGGACCATATGGGAAGCTGTGGAATCAAACCTCTGTCGTTCCTGGGTCAGCTGAGTGCAAGGCATATGCCCTACCACTGTGCCACCACTCTGGCCCCTCAGGTGACATTTTTTTGCCCTGTTGGCAGAGGTGATATAAGCACAAGCTTTTAAAATGCCTGCCTTTGGGGGCCAGAGCAGTGGCATGGAGCTGTAAGACATCTGCCTTGCCCGTGCTAGCCTTCGATGGACTGCGGATCAATCCCCAGCATCCCATATGGTTCCCCAAGCCAGGAGTGATTTCTGAGCACATAGCCAGGAGTAACCCCTGAGTGTCACTGGGTGTGGCCAAAGAAACAAAACAAAACAAAAATGCCTGCCTTTGAATGTGCCTTCTATACTTCTTCTCTCCGTGGTAACTATATTCCCTTCTCCACCTAATCTCCATTATCAACTCTTAAAGCACTCCTAAGTATGTGAGAAGCCAAATTTCCCTAGTTCCTGGCTTAAGAGCAAAGCCTAGCCTAAACAAAAACAATCCTCAACCGACATCTAGATAGGTAAGAAAAATAACTCTCTGGTATACCTCATTGGTTGTTATGCAACAAAAATTAATACCAGAGAGAATGCCACCTTGAGTTCCCTGAACCAATTGTTTTGATACAAAGGACAGCAGTAAAGATGCCAAGAATAGTATAAGCTGACCTAGTGGGGTCTGGGGAGGTATTATTTCTGTCCAGCAGAGTCCAGAGAGATAGTACAGTGGATAAGGTGCTTGTTTTGTATGTGCCTGATCTAGGTTTTATCCCTGGTACCACCTCATGGTCACCTAGCCCTGACAGTAGTGAGCCCCGAAACTGAGCACAGATTGGAGTAAACCCTGAGCATTGCTGAGTGTGGCCTCAAATAAATACAAGGTAATAATGCCTTGCTAGGAGGAGGTAGAATCTGCTAGGGAGTTTGAGAGATGAGTTTCATTATAATAGGCAGGTATGTGGTACATGTGTGTGGGTCTGTGTGTATGTGCATGTATGTACATATGCTAGTGAGTTTTTTTTTTTTTTTTGGTTAATGGAATGGCAGACTTCAGGCAGAGGAAGGTACAGAAAAAGAGATTCAACAATGAAAGAACGTGGGGGTGTGTTTAGAAAATTGCTCAAATTCAGTCTGCCAGGAAGCTCAAGCTCGATGCATGTGAGCGAAGAGATGACAATAAGACTGGAAAAGATTAGAATTAGAATGAGAAAGTGGAGGTTTTAAATGCCAGGCTGAAGATTTTGTAGTTAATCTAATCCACCCTTAAAGAGTTCTGCTTGGGGCAGACTGGCCTTCAGGAAGATCACTCTTACCTTGCAGGGAAGGGCAGATCTGAGCGGGAAGAACTGAAGACCAGGTGGCCTATTAAAAAACAATTACTGGGGGCAGTGAGTGCTGACAAGAGGAGATGGAACTCAGGAAATTGTAGAAAATGTGCTTTGCAATTAAAGCAGAAAAAGAACCTCTTGAAGAATAGAAAATAAATCTAAATTCTCCTCTTGCCATAGAATGTTTTTGTTGTTGTTGTTTTAATACCTCAAAATTCTACTTCTGGGCCAGAGAGATTGTACAGCAGATTTAGTGCTTACCTTACAGCCAATTGGGATTCAATCCCCAGCACCAGTATGATCCTCTGAGGACCAACAGGGTTGACTTCTTAGCACAGAGCCCAGTCTAGTGCAAAAGCCAGCACATAAAATAGCATAAGATAAAAGTTCTAGTCCAATTTTGAAATAAACTGGTAACTTATGGCAACTCCTGACCCCTGATTTGGAGACATAAATATACTTTTTAAAGGAGTGTGCAGATTCAGCATGCTGTTTATACAGTTCAAGGAAAGCCATACCCAAAGACTTAGGTAAATATGCCTCCCACTTTAGATAACTATAGAGTGTTGCCTGAGTGTTTGTGATGACAAGGAACCAGTTAATATCTTATGCTTGTGATATAAGTCCTGTACCTCTAAACTACTGCCCAAGTCCTTCACTGAGATAATTTTTAAAGTTAATTTTGGAGCCACACATGTTTGTCCTCAAGTATAAACTCCTACTTAGAAGTTCCTTCCAGTGGTGATCAGATGCTCTTGTGGTGCTGGGTTCTTAATCTGGTTGAGGTTAAGTACCTTATTCAGACCTTATTTTTAGTGTCTTGACTCTTATTTCCAATAGATCTTGGGCAATTTTGTTGTAATTTTTCTGCTTTCTCTCTCTTCCCCCCTCCCACCCCATCTAGTGTGGGATGGTATAGGTAATGTCCCTTTGGTAAATTGATTTTGAAATAGATATTTTCATGCATGAGGTTTTACTGGACTTTCTCAGACACAACATTCCCCTCATCAGAGAGTGGAGTGGCATCTATGGACAGGGGAGAAGCTGGGCATTATTGCAATGATGGTGCCTAATCTTGTGGGCATGCAGTGCTACTGAGACAATGAGTCAAACATTCATACCTCTGCACTGACTCCCCTTATTTGTGGATGCATTATAGGGGAAGGGATGTGGTGAAACTTGGTGAAGTAGTAGTTGTAGAAAATTTCTAGAAAAAATCCACCTGGGAATTATCAGGTTTATCCAACACCCAGGGCAAATACCTGGAACAGAGAATTGTCCCCTCATTGACACCCCAACAACTCATTGAATTTGCTTTAGCAGGGGAGAATTTACTCTGCATCTATGTTACCAAGAGAGACAGAATTTGTGATAATCATAGTTGTAAAGCAATGACCATAAAGCTTGTCCATCTATTGAGGACCTGACTGTGTCAAATCACCATTCCACTAGCTAGATGGCCCCTTTATCAATGGCTATTGTAGTAAGTCTACGGATGTAGGGCCCAGGCAAAGTGCCAGTGCAGTTGGCTTCTGAGAATCTCTTTTGACTTTTAGCTATGAAAGGCTTTGGTTTCTTTGTCAAATGGACTTAATCTACAAAGAGGTCTGGAGGCAATCTGATCTGGACTAGAGAAAAGTGGAGCTGATTGTTCTGACACATTGTACACTCATTGTCTATTAGAGACTGTGGTAGGTTTCCTCTATGGGAAAACCTCTCCTTTAGTGAGAGGGTGGAAGGTTTTGGGGGGTTAGGAGGACAGGGCTAATAGGGTAGAACTGTAAGTGACAGGAGGGTGCAAGCAACGCTAAGCTCAGTTTGTATGTTTCCTCACTAGAAAAAGCTCATCTACTGTCTCTCTTATAAGAACAAACCCAAGGGAATCTGGACTTCAATCTTAGGCCCTAAGCACCCCCCTTTATGTGCTGTATCAGGCAGTTTCCTGCTTTTTCTCTTCCCTCTCTGCTTCCTCTCCTTGAACATCACAGGCATTAAGCGACCCTATTTGGTAAAATGAAGGTTCTGGTAGTCCTCTGGTTATAAATATAGACTTGAGTCCCCAGGAGTGACAGCTGCATAGGGAAGTGTGAAGATGAGTGAGAAACAGCAGTTGGTGATGGGATGGGGGTAACAGAGAGAAACCTGTGGATGTCATTCATCACTAATTGCTGAATGATTTTATTATATGGCAGCTATAAAATACCACTTGAGGTTTTACAGCCTGTTCTAGCTTTAAGAAAACAATTCCTTACGTCGAAATGACTATTAAATTAAATGATTTCATATTAATACCCTTTGAGCATGCAGTGATGGATGGGGATGGTGTCATGAATCAGGACCTTTTCTTTCTGGCCATGAGCAGGAAGTTGTCAGCTCTTTCTGAAACAGCTGTTGATCTTGGGAAGCCGGGTTAGACTTGAGTGTGTCCATGAGACAATGGACAGATAGTGAGCACAGAAAAGGAGTCTTTAAAGAACAAGCCAGCCGTACCTGTTTGTCAGATATGCACCCTGTGGCCTGTAGCAAAAAGTAGATACACCCTGAAGCACCATATCACCACAGAAACTTACTGTCTGATCATTTTTAATTAATATCTTTATTTAAACAACTTAATTACAAAAATGGTTGTAGTTGGTTTCAGTCATAGAAAGAACACTCCCTTCACCAGTGCAACATTCCCATCACTAATGTTCTGAATTCCCTTCCTCCCCACCCCACCTCCTCCTGTACTCCTGTATCATTTTGTTATGATAGTTCTCAATGTAGTTATGTCTCTAACTGCACTCATCACTCTGTGGTGAGCTTTGTCATGAGCTGGACCTTCCAGCTCTCCTCTCTTTGTCTCTGATAATTATTGCAGAAATGTCTTTATTTTTCTTAAAATCCATAGATAAGTGAAACTATTCTGTGCCTATCTCTCTCCCTCTGGCTTATTTCACTCAGCATAATAGATTCCATGTACATCCATGTATAGAAAAACTTCATGACTTCATTTTTCTGATGACTACATAATATTCCATTGTGTATATGTACCACAGTTTCTTTAGCCATTCATCTGTTGAAGGGCATCTTGGTTGTTTCCAGAGTATGGCTATTGTAAATAGTGTGGCAATGAATATAGGTGTGAGGAAGATATTTTTATATTGTATTTTTGTGTTCCTAGGATATATCCCTAGGAGTGGTATAGCTGGATCGTATGGGAGCTCAATCTCCAGTTTTTGAAGGAATCCCCATATCTCTTTCCATAAAGGTTGAACTAGATGGCATTCCCACCAGCAGTGAATAAGAGTGCCTTTCTCTCCACATCCCCATCAGCTATGCCTTATTCTCATTCTTTGTGATGTGCGCCAATCTCTGTGGCATGAGATGGTACCTTATAGTTGTTTTGAGTTGCATCTCCCTGATGGTTAGTGATGTGGAGTATTTTATTAAATATGGAACACTTCACGAATTTGTGTGTCACCCTTGTACAGGACCATGCTAATCTTCGCTGTGTTGTTCCGATTTTAGTATATGTGCTGCTGAAGCGAGCACTGTGGAGCATTTTTTCATGTGCCTTTTGGCCATTTGTATTTCTTTTTTGACAAAATGTCTGTTCATTTCTTCTTCCCATTTTTTGATGGGATTAAATGTTTTTTTTCTTGTAAAATTCCATGAGTGCCTTGTATATTTTAGATATTAGCCCCTTATCTGTTGGGTATTAGGTGAATAGTTACTCCCACTCTGTGGGTGACTCTTGTATCCTGGGCACTAGTTCCTTAATAGTTTAATATATTCCCATCTGTTTATCTCTGCTTCTACTTGTTTGGAGAGTGCAGTTTCCTCCTTAAAGATGTCTTTATTCTCAATGTCATGGAGTGTTTTATGTACATTTTGTTCTATATACCTTATGGTTTCAGATCTGATATCAAGGTCTTTAATCCATTTGGATTTTACCTTCATACATGATGTTAGCTGGATGTCTGAGTTTGTTTTTTGCAAGTGGCAAGTGTGCCAATACCACTCGTTGAAAAGGATTTTCTTGCTCCATTTAGGATTTCTTGCTCCTTTATCAAAAATTAGGTGATTGTATGTCTGGAGAACTTTCTCTGAGTACTCAAGCCTATTCCACTGATCCAAGGATCTGTCTTTAATCCAATACCATGTTGTTTTGATAACCATTACTTCGTAACACAGTTTAAAGTTGGGGAAAGTAATGCCTTCCATATTACTATTCTCAAGGATTGCTTTAGCTATTGGAGGGAGCTTATTTTTCCAAATGAATTTCAGAAATGTGTGATCCACTTTGAAGAATGTCATGGGGGAAATGGAAACACATATTAATAAAGTTAATTTTAATAAACCAGAAGGAACTGTTAGGTTTGAGGAATTGAGATGTCCTGAAGAAAACTTAGCAGTGCCATTCTCTCGTACATTCCCAGGCTCCTATCTACTTCTGG
>PVKC010021810.1:0-17976 GCA_004027635.1 Crocidura indochinensis
GGAGAGAGAGAGAGAGAGAGAGAGAGAGAGAGAGAGAGAGAGAGAAAGAGAGAGAGAGAGATCATGTCCTAGAGAGAACATGGATTTGGATAGGAGCTGGCAGTGAGGCCGGCTTTGTTTGCAGGGGTCCCCAGCTCCAGCCTGCACACTAGGATCTTGCCTTAAGGTTGGAAAAGTCAACCTGGGACAAACAATAAGCCCCTCAGTCAATGACTCTGCAGGGAGAGTCACAATGTCCACTGTGTTCCCAGTACTGCAGGTAAGGAACCAACCGCCAGCTCAAATAAGTCTTTTTTTGTTTTGTTTTTGGCCACACCCATTTGATGCTCAGGAGTTACTCCTGGCTATGCATTCAGGAATTGCTCCTGGCTTGGGGGGACCATATGGAACTCTGGGGGATTGAACTGTGGTCCACCCTAGGCTAGTGCTTGCAAGGCAGACGCATTACCACTCCAGCCCCTCAAATAAGTCATTTTAAAAATGTTGTCCTGTTCACTTTATTTTGTTTTGCTCCTGGTGTTGCTCGGCACCTTGTATTGTGAATTTATGGCTCATTGGTGGAGCACGGGTGGAAGAGATTCTGTTAAAACGACAACAAAAACAACAACAACAAAACCAACCCTGTGGAATCTTGATGAAGACCACCCAGGGGGAAAACTACCTCAGGAAGCTCAGGAGGATCTAGAACTGAGGGTCCCGCAGGTCTGTGTGCAGATGAAGGGACCAGCGAGGGCCCGGAATGTCTCCTCCCTTTGCCTCCCTTGGGTCTGAAAAAGGCAATGGGTGCAGTGCCCCGAAGTGGTCACACGGGGGTGGTAGCCCCACGTCCTGAGCATGACTTCCCAGTAAGTGGCTCTCATTTTAGCATCGTTGGAGTTCTCTAGGGGCCACGTGTTATACGAATATTTTTTTCTTTTTGTGCCACAACTAGCAGCGCTTGCGGAGTGTATGATGCCGTGGATGGACCCAGTACTCTTTCATGCAAATCCCGGTCCCCAACCTCTCCCTTTGATTTTTTTGAAGTGTTTTGGGCCAGATCTTTAGTACAA
Organism: Crocidura indochinensis; assembly: GCA_004027635.1. Lineage (NCBI taxonomy): Eukaryota > Metazoa > Chordata > Mammalia > Eulipotyphla > Soricidae > Crocidura > Crocidura indochinensis. Next base: position 1,050 of record PVKC010021810.1, read on the forward strand.
CCGAAGAAGCAACTGCCGTACAAGCCACTGACTGAGCCCCAAATTACAAGTGATCTCGGAGTGCAGAGCCTGGAGTACAGAGCAGGGAGTGGCCTACATGTGAAATTACGGAGTCGAGGGTCTGGAATGTGACTCGGTGGTAGAGCAAGTGGCTCACCGTGTTCTGGGCAGCGACTCCCAGCACAGCTTTACAAAATTAAAACAACAGGGGCTGGAGAGATAAATGGAGGTAGGGCGTTTGCCCTCCATGCAGAAGGACATGGTTGGAATCCGGGCATCCTATACGGGCCCCCGAGTCTCCCAGGAGCGATCTGTGAGCATTGAGCCAGGAGTAACCACTGAGCATTGCTGGGTGTGACCCAAAAACCAAAAAAAAAAAAAAAAATTAAAACAACAAAAGCCTTTCTATAAACCAGGGTTAAAGCCACAGCCGGTGGAGGACAGTTACAGAAGTTGGTGTGTGTGTGTGTCAGAACTGAGATCTCATCCCTGACTAATTTCTTAATTAAAGAGCACCCTTTCGGGGCCAGCGAGGTGACGCTAGAGGTAAGGTGTCTCCTTGCAAGTGCTAGCCAAGGATCAGGACCTTGGTTTGATCCTCTGGCGTCCCATATGGTCCCACCAAGCCAGGGGCAATTTCTGAGTGCTTAGCCAAGAGTAACCCCTGAGTGTCAAATGGGTATGGCCTAAAAAACCAAAAAAAGAGCATCCTTTTGTATTCTAGGAGGAAAAAGTTATAAAAATAGTACTGAGTATGGCACTTGCCTCACATGTGGGCAGCCAGGGTTTGATCTCCGGCATGCCATGTGGTCCCCTCAACACTGCCTGAATTGACCCCTGATTGCAGAGTTAGGAGTAAGTCATGAGCTACACAGAGCATGGCCCAAGGATCAATAAGGAAAAATGGTGCTTTCTTCAATAGTCATTTATCTGAGTTTTATTTGGGGGCCTAGGGTGGTTTTCAAGAAACCCGGGGTCCCTCTTGCTGGATCATGTGGTGCCTGGTATTGAGTGAATCAGGGCCAGTCATATGCGAAACAAGTGCCATATAAGTGATCTTTCTAGCCCAAATTTGATTTTTGTAAAAGTAAACTATATTTGTTAAATGTAATATTTTTTGGCTTTTGGGCACCACACAGCGGCGCTCAGGGCTTACTCCTGGATCTGTGATCTGGAATCTCTCTTGGCAGACTCAAGGGGCAATATGGGAGGCTGGAAATCAAACCTAATTCAGCCTCACTGTACTATCTCTCCAGACCCTTAAATGTAATTCTTTTCTGGGTGCTAGATATGGAACTTATGGTCTCAAATATGCAAAGCAGGTGCTCCATTACTGATACAAGCACTCAGTCTTACTGTTTTGGGGCCAAACTTGGTAGCACTCAGATTCCATGTCAGTACTTGGGAACCATGCAGTGCTGGAAATCGAACCCACCATTACCACTGCTTTTAAAGGATGCACTCAGATCTTGGAGCTATCTCCCCAGCCCCTGAAGTCTGAGGTTTTTAAGTTTATTTTTTATTACTCTTGTTCATTATGCTGTGAAAGTAGTTTTGATATCAGTTGCATACATGGCTGACTAAGATGCTCACATCTTTTTATCTTTGGTGCTGTGGTGGGGAGGTCACACAAGTAGGGATGCTTACAGACTCAACTGCAAGGTTTGCAGTTTCCTAACTGCTTTCCTTACATGGTGCTTGCTGGGGCTAGTGTTCTTAGTTCTTTTTTTTTTTTTTTTTTTTTTTTGGTTTTTTTTTGGGCCACACCCGGTGATGCTCAGGCGTTACTCCTGGCTATTCACTCAGAAGTCGCTCCTGGCAGGCACGGAGGGCCATATGGGGAACCGGGTGATCGAACCACGGTCTGTCCTAGGTTAGCGCAGGCAAGGCAGGCACCTTACCTCCAGCGCCACCACCCGGCCCCATGTGTTCTTAGTTCTTAGTTGAGTTCATGCACACAAATTATGGTCGTGAATGCTAAAGATCCCAGCAGTACTCACACGTTGTCATGGCACTTCCAAATCTCTTTTGCAGTTGTAATGCTTTCATGCCCTCTGTTGGTACTCAAACACACCTAGGCACAGTGTGCTTGCAGCACAGGGGATTAAAAACAGCAGGACTCAAAAAAAGTTTAAACATGCCAGAATGGGGGCCAGAGAGATAGCACAATGGTAGGGTGTTTGCCTTGCAAGCAGCCAATCCAGAAGAGATGATAGTTGGAATCCCAGCATCCCATATGGTCCCCTGAACCTGCCAGGAGCAATTTCTGAGCCCAGAGCCAGGAGTAATCCTGAACGCCGCTCGGTGTAGTCAAAAAACAAAAACAGAACAATAAAAACAAAACAAAAAAATCCAAACAACCACCAAAAAGTGTCAGAATGATAATAGTACAACAGGCACTTACTTTACATGTACAAAATTAGACTTGTTCTTGGAACACCATATGGTTGGTTCCCTGTGCACTTCCAGGAGTAATTCCTAAGTGTAGAGCCAGAAGTACCACTGCCAGGTGTGGCCCCCAAACATGCCCCACAAATCAAGAAGTCAAAACAAGAGGACTGAGGCCACAGTAATATTACAGTGGGTAGGGAACTTGCCATGCACATAATTGACCCAGTCTCGACCTCTGGCATCCCATGTGATTTCCCCGAGGCCTACCTTGAGTAATACCTGAGTGCAGATCCAGAAATAAGCCCTAATCACATGTGTGACCAAAATTCAAAGTTACTAGCAAGATGGACAGGATTACGCTTTGTAAAAGTGGAACACAGGGATAAATCTCTACCAGCTTGCAAGGCTGGTGCTTGAAGTCTCTATTCCTCCAACACACTAAATCTGGTTTTAAAGATTTTAGAGACCATATTGAACAATGCTCAAGGGAACAAGAGACCACTCATAGTCATGTTGGATGGAAGGGAGGCATGAAGTGCCAGAAATTGATAACAGGGCCTCATACATGTCAACAATATGCTCTACCACAGTACTCTCTCCATGACATCATGCTATCATTAGAGATAGCATCTTGGGGTAGTATCTCTCCTTGAAGCAACTTTTAGTTTTCTCAGACACAGGTAAATGAGCTCACACTAAAGCATAGCCCACACTCCCTGCAAATAGAGGACTTCTCTTTTATGTGTGTCATCTGGTGTTTGATGAGAGTTGATCTCCAAAGAAAGGCTCACCCACATTCCCTAAAGTCACAGAACCTCCTCCATGTGTTTTTTTTGTTTTGTTTTGTTTTTGGGCCACACCCAGTGACGCTCAGGGGTTACTCCTGGCTATGGGCTCAGAAGTCGCTCCTGGCAGGCAGGGGGGACCATATGGGAACCGGGGGATCGAACCGTGGTCCGTCCTAGGCTAGCACAGGCAAGGTAGCAGGCACCTTACCTCCTGCGCCACCTCCCGGCTCCCTATCCTCCATGTGTCCTCTGATGTCTGATGAGATATGACTTCCGACTGAAGCCTCGCCCACATTCCCTGCAAACATAGGGCTTCTCCCCTGTGTGTGTCCTCAGATGTATGATGAGATTTGACCTCGTGCAAAAGCCTCGCCCACACTCCCTGCAATCATAGGGCTTCTCCCCTGTGTGTATCCTTTGGTGTATGATGAGATTTGACCTCCTACTGAAGCCTCGCCCACACTCCCTGCAAACATAGGGCTTCTCCCCTGTGTGTATCCTCTGGTGTATGATGAGTGTTGACCTCCAAAGGAAGGCTCGCCCACACTCCTTGCAAACATAGAACTCTTTGTGTGTCCTCTGGTGTGAGGTGAGATATGACTTCCGATTGAAGCCTTCCCCACACTCCCTGCAAACATAAGGCTTCTCTCCTGTGTGCATCCTCAGGTGTATGATGAGATTTGACCTCGTTCTGAAGCCTCGCCCGCACTCCCTGCAAACATAGGGCTTTTCCCCTGTGTGTGTCCTGTGATGTATGATGAGATTTGACCTCCTACTGAAGCCTCGACCACACTCCCTGCAAACATAGGGCTTCTCCCCTGTGTGTATCCTCTGGTGTATGATGAGTGTTGACCTCCAAAGGAAGGCTCGCCCACACTCCCTGCATTCATGGGACTGCTCCCTTGTGTGTGCCCTCTGATGGCTAATGAGATGTGACCTCCAACAGAAGCCTTGTCCACACTCCTTGCAAACATAGAACTCCTCTTTGTGTGTCCTCAGGTGTTTAATAAGATGCGCCCTCTGAGTGAAGTCTTGCCCACACTCCCTGCAAATATAGGGCTTCTCTCCTTTATGTGTTCTCCAGTGTGTGATGAGATGGGAGATTCTCCTGAAGCAATGCCCACACTCCCTGCAAACATAGGGCTTCTCCCCTGTGTGTGACATCTGGTGCTTGATGAGAGCTGATCTCCAAAGGAAGGCTCGCCCACATTCCCTACACTCATGGGACTTCTCAACTGTGTGTGTCCTCTGGTGTCTGCTGAGATTTGACGTCCGACTGAAGCCTCGCCCACACTCTCCACAAACATAGGGCTTCTCCCCTGTGTGTGTTCTCTGGTGGTTGATGAGATTTGACTTCCTACTGAAACTTCGCCCACACTCCCGGCACTCATGGGATTGCTCATGGGACTTCTTCCTTGTGTGTGTCCTCTGATGTTTGATGAGATGTGACCTCCAATTGAAGCCTTGCCCACACTCCTTGCAAACATAGAACTCCTCTTTGTGTGTCCTCAGGTGTTTAATAAGATGTGCCCTCTGAGTGAAGTCTTGCCCACACTCCCTGCAAATGTTGGGTTTCTCTGCTGGGTGTGTCATCTGGTGTGTGATGAGAGTTGACTTCCAAAGAAAGGCTCGGCCACATTCCCTACACTCGTGGGACTTCTCAACTGTGTGTGTCCTCTGGTGTCTGATAAGATTTGACTTCCGACTGAAACCTCTCCCACAATCTCTACAAACATAGGGTTTCTCCCCTGTGTGTGTCCTCAGGTGTATAATGAGATTTGAACTCTTACTGAAGCGTCGTCCACACTCCCTACAAACACAGGGCTTCTCCCCTGTGTGTATCCTCTGGTGTATGATGAGATTTGACCTCCTATTGAAGCCTCGCCCACACTCCCTGCAAACATAGGGCTTCTCCCCTGTGTGTATCCTCTGGTGTATGGTGAAATTTGACCTCCAAAGGAAGCCTCGCTCACACTCCCTGCAAACAAAGGGTTTCTCCCCTGTGGATGACCTCTGGTATGTGATGAGATTTGATCCATCAGTGAAGGCTTTCCCAGGCCTTACATACTTCTTTCGTAAAATTCTTGGACTTCCTATCTCTGCAACTATTCTGCCTGTGTCCTTTGGATTTTCTTTCTGGCTTGTGTTACTTTCTTCCTCCATTGTCATTTCATGTTTTTCTTTCTGGCTTGTGCTACTTTCTTCCTCCATTACCATCTCATGTTTATTAGAGCTCTCTATTTGACTGCTAGATAGGCTAGAAAAGACTCTGGAAATTCTTTCGTGTCTTATCTTCCTAGCCAAAGGTATGAAGTCTTTTTTGTGCTTTTGTCTTTCAAGTTTGTCATTCCTTCGTTGGTGATTATATGGATCAGAATGTTGCTGCCAATGGTTCTGATCATGAGGATAGAAATTGTCTAACTGAGGGTTCTTTCTTGCAGATGTTACTGGGAGGATCCGAGAGGGATGACTACGCTTCATGTGATGATTGAGGAAGTTCTGACTGGCGAAGTCAAGAGAGCAGAAGGCACATGGATGTATTTCTGGCTTTGGTTCTGCTGAAAGAGGAAGGTTTTGGTCAGAGTAGATGCTGACAAGGCTGTCTGGACCATAACTCCACTGCTGAAACCTGTTCTCTTAACTTCCCTTATTTTGTTGATAAAAGCAAGATAAAACTGTCATGCTCCTAGTCTAGTGGGTCTTTGGTAGGATTCTGGGGCCACACCCAGAGATGCTCAGAGCTTACTCCTGGCTCTGTGCTCTGGGGGTACCATATGATCCAACAATAGCACTTCTATTAGAGTAGAATAGGATTAGACCCTAGACACACAAAAACAAAGTATAAACAGGGGCTGTAGAGATAGCACAGTGGTAGGATGTTTGCCTTGCAAGCAGCCGATCAAGGATGGATGGTGATTCAAATCCCGGCATCCCATATGGTCCCCTGAGCCTGCCAGGAGCGATTTCTGAGTGCAGAGTCAGGAGTAATCCCTGAGCACCACTGAGTGTGACCCAAAAACAAAAACAAAAACAAAAACAAAAAACCCAAAGTATAAACAGGCCCTGCCATGATCCCTTGTCCCTGTGTAAGAAGAGACCCTAACTCAGATGCCACAGACAAGGGAGAGGGCAATAGGCTCAAGAGGCTTTGACTACCTGTACCCACAATTGCTATGAGATGCTCAGGGAAATGTGGAAATTAATAGGGGTCGCAGCATAGGTGCCCCTCTTATTTGAAATATAACTTGATTAGCATCCTAAGGACCTTTCTCTGAATCCCTCATAAGAACACTCAGATTTATGTAAAGTCCGCCCCCCACACCCCATCACAAGCAGTTGTATATGCTCAAGCAATTCTTTATTTTAACCGCTCTCAAACCTCACTTTGCTATTAACCTAAATTAACCAGCTATATTAAGGGTTAGTATTTCAGTCTCAGCTCAGAGGGCATGAACTGGAACAAGGCCAAAAGGTAACAAATATCAGACTCTGAAAATTGATCTTGCTAGCAGGTCAGATGGGTGACCACAAAGTATAAAGAATGATCTCAGAGATAAGAGGAGCATAGATACTGAGAGCTGTGCCTTGGGTCTATATAAATAAGATTTCTTTTTGCTAAGCATGTTTGGTACAGTGTGCAAACTAACAGTTTTAAAGGTCAATTATGATGCCTTGTCAAAAATTTAGTAAAATTATGCTGCTCTAGACCATGACAGATGGACAAGATTCAAGCTCACTTGTGAGTATCTAATCTTGATCTCATCGCCAATGCCATCTACCCACTTTCCTTAAGGGAACCCCATGCTTATCTTAGTGTCACTGGCTTAAGACAGCCTGCAACAATGCCCTCCATACTCCTGTGTTCATCGCAGCACTATTTATAATAGCCAATTTCTGGAAACATCCCGAGTACGCAACAATAGATGACTAGCTAAAGAAATGGTGGTATGCCACAGCCCAATTCAGGAGTGAAAAACTCCTGAATGATTTCATAGTGATCAGAAAAGTCTACACTGAGTTTGTCACCTAAGCTGACCTCTTGTCAGAATGGTATGAGCATGAAATCTAAAAGGCTGTGACAATTTCACCTTTTCCCTTTAAGAAAAAGCGAACATCAGAAAATTCCTCCTGCAGTACCAAAACCGCCAGGCCAAAACTATGCACCCCCACTGAGCAGTCTCCCTGACTTGGCGCCAAAGAAAGTTTTCCCTTTTTCCTCCAAGCTCAATAATGCATAGCTAGTTTCGATGTTTTACCCAAAACACAAAACATCTCCTCTCTATCTGATAATTGCTACTTACACAATATTTCTCACTCCCCCATTAGCTACCTGCTTTTTCCTATTTCCTAATTACTACCTGGGTTTCACTCTGTTTTCTATCGAAACTAGATGAACCCAAAAGCAGAAATTCCTTCCCATCTCCTGCGCCTGGACCTTTAAGATGCAAAATTTCAGCTAGCATCCATTGTCTTTCCTCAACTCTGGTTTCTCTACCTGCCACTTCATATGCTAATTCTAGCTTCAATTTCAGTAATTCAACCCCCTTTCTTTCTGGCTTCCCTCACTTTGCATTCCAGAGCTTTGCTTTATAAGGCTGAGCTAATTTTTAATAAATTTGTCCTCGCTTCATTTTTACGCGTGGATCCCATGTAACTGCGTGGCACTCTTTCATTTCTACATTAATATTTCTGTTTGCAAATATCCCTCCGTCTCGCTCTCTTCCATGAGGTATAAGGACTCATGTAGTTATTTATTATTTTGTTACAGACATTAGCTGTCTGCAACAGTGGTACATCTATACAATGGAATACTATGCAGTCGTTAGGAAAAAAAGAAGTGCTTATACACAGAGGTACATGGGATTATTATGCTTATGAGTCAGAGGGAGGGGACAGATACACAATAGTCTCTCTTACCTGTGGGATATAAGTAAGATGGGCAATGAATGGAAGTGGCACTCCTAATATGGGAGCTCCAAGCTCTAAGTCTAGGACCCGCATCTCACAAGTGCCCACAATGATCCATACTCAACCCAGGCCCTGAGTCTAGGGGCTTTTCCCATACTCACCTGCAAAGACGCCTCTCCGCAGCCTCTCCAGGTTTCCTTCTTCCAACCAGGAGATCAACACAGGCTTTACCCCACAATGACCTGTCACAGAAGAACGAATTTTAGGTTAGAGAACAGGGAAAGGCACAGCAGACAATGCATGAGTCTGGGTCCCTAACGAAAGCGGCTAGATCATGGAACTGCTCTCCATGTTAACTTTAGTTACTGCACAGATGAGTACAGGTTGAAAAGTCTAATTGAGGGGTTCAGATAATACAGGGGGCAGGGGATAGTAATAGGACAGCGCCAACCTTACATAGGACCAACCTACATTTGATTTCGACACCCTCTGTAATTTCCTGAGTTCCTGATGGAGTGAGCACTGAGGGTATAGCCAGGAGGAAACCTAAGTACTGAAAAGTCAAAAGATGTCTTTTGTATTTTAGTTTTGGGGTCACACCCGGCAGTGCTCAGGGGTTACTCCTGGCACTATGCTCAGAAATCACTCCTGGCAGGCTCACAGGACCATAGGGATGCCAGGAATTGAACCACCGACCTTCTGCATGCAAGGCAAATGCCTTTCCTCCATGCTATCTGTCCGACCCCGAAGTCAAAAGATGTCTTAAAAAGAGGCTGGAGTTATAGAACAGGGATAGGGCACGTGTTGACAATGATTTGACCCACAGACACATATAGGACCCACCACGTCCTGCCACAAGTGATTTCTGGGTTCAGATCTGGGTATAAGTCCTGAACTGCCGTATAGTCCAAATATAAAAAGAAAAGGAAAGAAAAAAACACCCTGTCCAGAGACAGGAAGCAACAGATTGGGGAACATGCTCTGCATGCACAAACATCAGATTTGATCTCCCCCAACATAATATCCTAAAAAGTAATGGAGAGACCCCTGGATATGCTACCAGGTGGTCCTTTTGAAATTATGAAAAAAATTTTTAGTCATTTAAAATTACTGCACTCAATCTCATGAGGATTAAAACAGCAGTAGAGAGGGGAACACGTCACCATAAACAAGGCCAACCCAGGTATGATTACTCATACCCCAAATGATCCCCTAAACCTGTCAGGAGTGATCTTTGAACTCAGAGTCCAGAATAAAGTCCTGAGCTCACCCAAGTGTGGCTAAGTACCCTGGTTCGTGAATTCACATCACTTTCACACTAGCCACACATCAGTGATCAAGTCCAACTCTAGCTCTGTGCTCGAGGAGAACACCTGGCAGGCTTAGGGGAGCATATGCAGAACCAGGGATCCAACCCAGTTTGAACACCAGATGTGGCAAACAGCTGACAGAATGCACAATCTCTCTGGGCACTGAAATATCATTTAAAAATATAAAGTCGGACTCATCTAAGAGATGTAATCAGGGACTGGGAGGTAGGAACAATGGGAAGGGGCTTAACAATGGGGATCAGCAAAATCATGTCCACCACTGAATACAGATTCCCTGCGTGATCCAGGCACCTCTGTCACCCCAGGAGTGGCCCGAGGGAAGCTCTCACCTACTGCCCGCAGGTGCTGGTAGGTCTCTAGCATCACATCTCTGTAGAGCTTCCGCTGAGAGGAATCCAGGCACAGCCATTCCTCAGGGGAGAAGTTCACAGCCACATCAGTGAAGATCACCATTTTCTGAGTACAGGAAGGAGTTGTTCAAGGTCCAGGGTTCATCCTGGGAGAATGGGGAGAAGACACGACCCCCTAAGCTCCTAGAGGGACTCAGGGCCTCTCCCCTCTGCCTTCGGGAGGAACCAGCTTCCATGTCCTTCTCTTCATGGACGCCCATAGGGAAGGTTGTTGGTAGAAGCCTTTGGATTGGTCCTCATATTGCCTTCTAATTAGATGCCTGAATTAGTTCCTCTGGTTTTCCTGTTAAAAACATGTTTCCCCATTGCCTCCTCATCTGGCCATAACTCCTCCCTTTGGGGGGTGAGTTCCATTTACCCCAATAAAGGCTACTCAGGCAATGTGGAGGGATGGCTGACATCTTGGCTCGTGGTTCCAGGTAGTGGAGTGAGTGGCTTGTGGGTGAACAACTTGCACTTAGTTTTCTGGCCTGCTATACCTTCTCAATTGTGTGTGAATTATTTCCTGCATCGGAGCTGCTGCCAGACCTCCGTCTCTTGTCCTACCTGGACAGGGGGCATGGGAATCCATCTTCCTCTTTGGGGATTGTGGAGTAAGTACACAACCCACCATTCGACAGACGGTCTCTCAATATCATGCTACAAAGTCAGATCAGATAACATGATATGCAGACACACTTCTGGAAGATTCTCGGAGGTGGTGCTTTGTACACAGATGACCCAGGGCCAATCCCTGCACTAGACTCACCGTGTACTGTTGCATGTATTGCCTAGGTACAAAGCCTGAAGGGCTGAAAAAGCAACTCTGCTGTGGCCCCAAATGCTAACCACACACTAGCTCCTCTGATCTAGAGTCCGTCTCTGCCCAGGATATAAGGCAGTGGTCCTCAAACTACGGCATGCGGGCCACATACTGTATTTGTTCCCATTTTGTTTCTTCATATCAAAATAAGATGTATGCAGTGTGGATAGGAATTTGTTTGTCATTTTTGTTTTTACTATAGTCTGGCCCTCCAGTGGTCTGAGGACAGTGAACTGGGCCCCTGTTTAAAACACTTGAGGACCCCTGATATAAGGGATGAGAAGAGAAATTCTGGATCCAGTGAGTGAATCAAACTTGTGCTTAGCATTATCAGCATTCACGATTCATTCCCGAATCCCTCCTGGTGGAGGTAAAAATGACCCGACTCCCAGCACCTATGGCTTTCAGAAAGATCCTGTACTCCTGTTTCCCAATTAGAACCACAAGCCACGGGACTGCAGACAAGAAGGTTTTGGAAGTGCAACTGGTTTATTGAGGAGAAATGTGGCTGTAGAGAGGAGGCGAGACTGCAGTGAAGAACAGAAAGCTGAGCTGCATGTCCTGGGACAGAAAAACAGTGCCAGAGAGGGCACAGACAGGGCCAAAGCAAGATCAGTCCCAAGGACAGGCTGGTTGTTGTTCTAATATAAACTAGGAAGTCCTAGTGTTAGTAGGGTGAGGTCTTTCTGGGCTTGGCCCAGCTCCTGCTACCCCTTAAGCCCAAGGGTCTTAAAGTTGCAGAGTAACGGCGGAGAAACTCATAAAGCAGTCACATGAAGTTCCAGGCGTCAGCCAGCTTTAATTTACAATCCCTACCGCCATGCACGCCTCCTCACTTGGCCTCTATGCTCAGCCTTTGCCTAGCAGCTACTTCTGGGCTCCTTCTGGCTCTCTCAGCCTGTCTCCCTTTCAGCTGCTTTTTCCAGGCTTCCTTGCTGACTGACTCCCTTTGCTGACTCTACAGCTGCTGCTTCTTTGATGATGCTGAACTGCTGACAACGACTCTGACGCTGAATCTAACTCCCCTTCTTGTCCCTCTCTCCCCCAGTCAGCCTCCTCTACCCACCTATTCCAGGTGTGGGCAGTTCTGACCATTCCGGTGAGATGAATAAGAAGTTGAGGGGAGGAGATACCCACATTCTCCACCTTTTTTTAGTTTTACAGAAGCATTATTGTTAAGTCTCTTCATAAGCTTCTCTAAACAAAATCACAAGAACTTTTCTGCAGACAGTACAGTTTAAAAATAAGCTGCTACATAAGATACACAATATAACATCGTAGCAATTGAGAACCATTCACTAGGATAGCTGAGAACTTTCAAAACTCTAACATGTATTTCCCCTGAATTGTGCAAGCAAATATTAAAGCACTAAAGTTAGATACAAAATTTTCTGTTTTGATGGGGCTTAGAACAAAACAATAAGATCCATACTGATAAAACATAATTTTACCAAAATACAGTGAATGATGAAAATAGGGTCAAGAGATTAGCCTAGGAGAAAGTCAAATTTGGGGAGGTAACCCAAATGCAAGAAGTTCTGAAAGCAGCGGTTGAATTAAGCCCTTTGGATGGGCTTGGATGGAGGTGAATGGTGATGGAGGCCTTTGTCCTCCAACTCAGGACCACATGGCTCACCTTCTCCATTAGCCAACGGGTCTGCCAGTTTGGGTCATTGCGGTGCGTAGAAAACTCACATGTAGTCAGGCTTTCAGAGAGAAAACATCTTTATTTGCCCTGGCCAACATCTGTGGCCTATATCATAAACCTATTTAAGCACATGCCATCCTTAGCTTGCCCCATGTCTTAACTCCTTCCAGCCATCTCTTCTCCTGCTCCTATCTCCAACCTCATCCAGGCAAAATCCTCCTTTGCCCTTCTGGTCAAAACCTTATCTCACCTTCCCAAAAATGGGAGTGTCTTGCAGGTAAAATGACACTTCGTATCCGGGGTGGGGTCACAGCAGCTTCTTCTTTGTTGGTCTTCAGTTGGTCTTGGATTCTACATCTTCCCCATCATCACCTTCTGTGTTAGGCTGCTGGGGTCTCCTCAATAAACTACTGCAGAATAGGAGCCCGGGGTCCTAACAAAAGACCCCTCATAGAGGAAAGATGGTAGACAGTGGCGTTTGAGACACTGCCCAGAGTCTTCAGCTCTTTCCCCTTCACTGCCTGCTTCTGGCTCTGCCACTATAAGTGGTGGATCAGCTGAGTGAGGCCAGAGGATGAATCGACAGAATCTATGTAGATCGGGGCATATCTGGAACCTTTCATTGCCATTCTGGCAGGTCCAGATATGTTAATGGCTTTTGGTCCCCTCTCTCCTTTCACTTCAAACTCCACAGTCTCCCCATTGCCTTTGTTACACAGAAACTTCCTGATATTGTTTTTCTTAATAACTTTCTAGTGAACAAAGACATCTTCTTCGGTGTCATTTCTCTTGATAAATCCATGACTATTCTGGACATTGAACTATTTAACAGTGCCCAGGACTTGGGTTGCCAGCACCGGCTTGTCTGCCTGACTCAGTCCTTGGGGTAAGGGGTATCTTTGGTTGAGCTGTTTTTAGACTCTGAGTCTGCAGAAGTGATAGTTGGCTTGGCTTATCATTCTTGGGAGATGGGGGTCTCTCTGGTTGAGTGCCGCAGTAAACGATGAATCATCAGTTCTGGGAAGGCCTTTAGATTCAGAAGTCACCACTAGGAAAGCACTCTTCCCCTCTTTTGGCATGTGTGCCAAAGAATCTCTAGGAAGCCTGGCATGTACAGTCCAGAGTAGGAAATACAGGTAGATAGACCAGAGCAACATGAAGGCATTCAGAACAGGAGCTGTGTTCACCCACGTTCCAGGGAAAGGCGCAGCGCATTCCGTCCAGCTCGAGGGGACTGAGCTGCCCCCTCAGGTGGGTCAGAAGCAGGCAGTGAAGGGGAGAGAGGTGAAGACTTGAAATAAGTAGCTTATTTTCAAACTGTATTATCTGCAGAAAAATTCTTGTGATTTTGTTTAGAGAAGCTTATGAAAAGAAACTTGGATGAGTTTGATTCACTGATTTATCAATAATGCTTCTGTACAAATAAAAATAAAGTGGAGAATGTGGGTATCCCCTCCCCCTAACTTCTTATTCATCGCACCGGAATGGTCAGAACTGCCCACACCTGGAATAGGTGGGTAGAGGAGGCTGACTGGGGGAGAGAGGGACAAGAAGGGGAGTTAGATTCAGCGTCAGAGTCGTTGTCAGCAGTTCAGCATCATCAAAGAAGCAGCAGCTGTAGAGTCAGCAAAGGGAGTCAGTCAGCAAGGAAGCCTGGGAAAAGCAGCTGAAAGGGAGACAGGCCGAGAGAGCCAGAAGGAGCAGAGAAGTAGCTGCTAGGCAAAGGCTGAGCATAGAGGCCAAGTGAGGAGGCGTGCATGGCGGTAGGGACCGTGAAATAAAGCTGGCTGACTCCTGGAACTTCATCTGACTGCTTTTGCTTTGTGTAAACTCACGAGTTTCTAAGCAGTCACCCGCAGCCTTCAACCCGCCAGGAAAGGCCTCACTATCCACCCACCAGCTCCAGAACTACTTAATATAGATTAAAGCAACAGCTAGTGTCCCCTGACATTGCCTGGAACTAACCCTCTGTTTAGAGTCGAGAAAAAGCCCTGAGCACCGCAAATGTGGATTATAATCAATACAAAACAAAACAAAAGCAGAAGCGCAGCACAAAGCAATCAAAACTAAAACCAAGCAAAACTCACACAACATGCAGGAAAGCAGGAAATCACCTTGCTATGTTCTTTCAGGTAATGCAGAAATTCTTCACCCGGAGATCAGAGACAGGACCCCGGGGAAAGTGTGCCCGACCAGCATGGAGAGTCCAGAGTGAATACAGAAAAGAGGTGTAGGCATAGACACTGGTCTGGCATCTGGGAGCAACAACAAAACACAAATGAAATTTGTGCGGGACGAACAAGGAAAGTTCGTGGACGCCTGCCTCGAACAGGGTTGTCATAGTCTGAATCCACGACACCCCATAAAGTCCTTCAGCCCAGAAGGTCTGATTGCAGTGTCGAGCCAGAAGAATCCCCTTTCGGCCATGGTGCCATAAATTAAATGAAATCTAAGAGCTTTTCCACACGTGAGGCAGCAATGACGCTTCATGGCAAAAATCCTGGGATCAGGCCTCCTTCCTCACCAACAACTGAGTGCAACCTGGAACCTGGCATCCAATAGGATCTTGGGCCTGCCAGGGGTGACCCAAGAACACTGAGGCCATAGGAAGGCATTAGAACCACCTGGCGAAGCCCCCCAAAAAGCTCAAGACAACAAACAAGGGCAAGTGGGGCCCCGCAAACTGCGAAGACCAACCCCCTGCCGGGAGTGCCAGGAGCCACATCCAGGCCGCAGATTCCTTCCTCAAACGACTCTGGGCCCCATAGGCCCCGGGGTCTTTGCACTCTGGTCCTACAGCCCCTGTCTTTCTCATTGTCCCCTTCCCTGCGCGCAAGACTTCATACGGCATGCCTCATCTTCTCCGACTCGGATTATTCCTGAAGAGCAGCGGCCAGGCCCACTGCACAAAGCCCTGGAGAAAAGTCACAGCCATGAGCAAGAAAGAAGAGCACAACCCCTGCCCAGCCGCTTCCTGCTGGGTCTTGCTGGATCCTAACTCGATGCGCGCATCGGAATTCTGCATCCAGCACGCGAGGGGACGTGTGGGACAAGCCCAAACAGCGTGTTGTCCAGCGAAATTATCCTAACAAGACTAAAATCTCTATGTTATTGTTAGCAGGGAATGTAAGTTTAGAATGAACTGCCGCTCTTTTACTTCTGTAAGCACGCTCCACTTCAGACATAGGGCCAGTCCGTAGGGCCTGGGATACGTGGCAAAGGGACTAGCCGGAGCAGCCAGTTCCAGGAACCGAGGCTCCATACCTGGACAGTTAGATAAAGGAGTTACACCAGGGTGGGGGGCCCCTGGGCCATGAACCTTCTGAGCTGCAGGCGCACAAGCGCCTCTACTACTCTACGACTTCTACCAACCACTTTAAACCTGGCTGACGCAACAAGTTGTGCCCCCTTCCTTCCCCCCCCCCCCCCGACTGAAGCCCAGAGCCCTACAAAAGGGCTTGCAACTCCCACCTGGGAAGGCGCTGCCCGGTATTCTGGCCACCATCTCCCCGCGCTTGCACTCCTGACTCCCAGCGGTCCGACAGTCCGAGCCAGGAGCTCACTGTCAGTCCAAGCAAAGACCTCCGGGGCTGGGGAAAGAGAAGAGAGGGGGGCGTTTGCCCCGCAGGCAGCCGTTGCAAGCGGTGCACGGGGGAAGGACCCGCCGGCCCCGGGGCCCCGCTGGGGGTGGCCACGCGGCCTGGAAGAACGACTCTGCGTGAGTCCCCCCTCCTCAAAGGACACTGTCCCAGAAGACTCACCCCGAGCCCGAGGCCACCCGGTCTGAGAGCGACGCGGCGGACTGAGCAATCGTCCGCTCCCCGGGAAACAGCCCACCCCCCAGGCCAGGCCGCGATCCTGGGCGCACGGGCGGGCGCTTCGGGCCTCGCGGAAACCGGCGGGCGGCGTGACGTCACGCCCCCCCGCGCCCTTAAAGGACCGGCCGCCTCCGGGCCTGGAAGGGGGACTCTCCGGGCACACCTTGGAGTCTCCGGTCCGAGAAGCGGAAAACACACCCCTCTCGAGCTCAGGGGGGCCAGTGAGCACGAGTGTGAAGGCCAGCGGGGATGGGATACCCTAAGAAGGAAAGGAAAGGAAAGGCCCATCTGATGCCCCAGGCCCGGAGTTCCAGGACCTATGGAGGGTGGGTGGGCGATGCACCTCAGGGCCCAGGCCGGGCCCCATCCCAGGCAGCCCAGAGGGTCCCCGAGGCAACCAGGAGGGATTCCTGCGTGCAGAGCTGGAGAAACCCCTGAGCACTGACGTATGTGGACCTAACCAACAGTCTTTTTTTAAAAGACCTGCTACGACTTATTCCTCTAAACACCATGAGTTTCTTTTTCCTTTTTCTTACATATACTATGGGATACCCACTAGGCTGTGCTCGTTAATCACACTAGTAAGCATTTTTTTACAAGAGACAGAATCTGGAAAGAATACATTTTTGCTATATATGTGCACTGGAATTAAAAAGTAGGTATATTAGGACCGGAACGGTGGCGCTAGAGGTAAAGTGTCTGCCTTGCAAACGCTAGCCTAGGGCAGACCACGGTTCTGTTCCCTGGCTTCCCTATGGTACCCCAAGCCAGGAGCGATTTCTGAGTACATAGCCAGGAGTAACCCCTGAGCGTCAATTGGGTGTGCCCCCC
>PVKC010021812.1:0-17891 GCA_004027635.1 Crocidura indochinensis
GGATTCAAACCACTGTCTCCTTCTGCATGCAAGGCAAATGCCTTACCTCCATGCTATCTCTCCAGCACCTGTAGCCACTTTCAATACAAGGAATTTTCTCAGTGATCAGTGGTATTTCTGTGACTCTGATATTATAAGAGGAGCTGACTCATGTAGAAACAGCTGTTAGGGGAAGAGAATTGTTCAGGTATGGGTGAGGAAGCCAGATCTTGACCCTTTCCCCTGGAGAAAAATGGCATGCTGATTCACAGGATCATGTATATAGGAGTAGACAAACTGGAACCTGGAACCTGAAAATAATGGTGAGGGCCAGGACACACTCAGGGGTGGGGTGCATATGCCTGGCAAGTGGGAGATATCAATATCAAATGCGAGCTCAGCTGGGCACCACTAGTCTCAAGCACTGAACCATCTACCAACTGAGTTATACCCAGTAGGGAGGTCAGACCCCCTAAATACTGCATAGAAGCCCAACCACAAATAAAAACAAAGAGTAAACACATCACATTAAAAGAATAAGTAAAACATGCAAGAGGGGCCTTTGGAGTATATGTGTGTGTATGTGTGTGTATAAATATATGTATATATATGCATACATACATATACATATATACCCAGCTGCATTTTGTTCTAAGTTTTTTTCAGGCCTTTTCAACAATTTGGGGGTACCAAAAGACACTCAAGAGGTCCTGGCCATCTGGTCCTGGAGATCAATGGCAGGCATGTATTCTAATTCTTCAAACCATTTCCCCTATCCCATCATGGTAAATCTGATAGAACAAACTGATTCCCCATAGCAATGGGTACCTGACTTCTGGTTAAAATTTTAGTTGGGATTATCAAGAAAAAAGAAAAAACAACAACAACTAAAAGTCTATTTACATTTCTTTGTGGATTTTTTTTTTGGACCACACCCAGGAGTGCTAAGTGGTTACTCCTGGTTCTGCACTCAGGAATCACTCATGGCAGTGCTCAGGAGACCAAAGGAGGTGCCAGGGGTTGAGCTCAGGTCAACAGCATGCCAGGCAACTGCCCTGCCCACTGTACTATTGCTGCAGCTCCTATTTACATTTGTTGGACTAAGATAAAGAAGGAAAAAGTAGACAGGCACAAGTGTTCTCATGGAACTTGGTCCTTCTAGATTATCATGGTGTTTCACCCAGTTCAACTGCACCTAGCCTGAGAAACCTAGAAACCTCATCTACCACTGGTTCTGGGTTTTTAGCAGACCCTTGGTTCAAGAACTCCTGATGTCAGAGCACGTTTAAAATGCAATTGGATGGTAGAGAGCCCTCCCAGCAAAGCTGAGTATTTATTAAAAGCACTTTGTTTTATACATCATGTCTCACAAAAAGGCCTTCAAAAACAAATATGACTGTGCTCCAGCCTTTATCAGTGCTTTATGGTCTTACTCCTGAAACCCCAAAGGTTGGAAAGGAACCTGGGAGGGAAATGAAGACATCAATGCTTCCTCACATCTACAGTGTTTTTAACACCATGACTGTACATGTGACAAGATGTAGCCCTGTATCCTTCACTCGAAATGAGACTGAGAGAAGGGCAGATAGCAGATGGGAGAGGATCCCCAAGAAAGGATGATGTGAGAGTGTGGAAACTAGAGATAGATAGGTATCATGGACAGAATTTTCATACACAGAAAAGAGGTCAGGTTTAGGAGTACATAGGGAAAGGAGGAAGGCAGAACAGATACTTACATCACCATTTTAGGGACACCCAAAAACTCTGTGACTACAAGGCTATCGTGTATCTTGTGTTTATAATTGGAATGAAGTTCTAAACATTCTGTTTATTGGAGGGGTTGCCAAACCCAGCAGTGCTCAGAAATTATTCCTGGCTCTATACTCAGGAATTAATCCTGGTAGGATTTAGGAGACCATAAGGGATGCCAGGCATTAAATCTGGGTTGGCTGCGTGAAGGCAATCACTCTATCTGTTGTACTATCACTCAGGCCAAAAACATTCCATTTTAAAGGTAACCTCCTAAATTCCAAACTCAGAATTACAAGGAGGAGGTGGGATGTGGATAAAATGCAAACTGGAATGTGAGTTCAGAAAAAGCTCAGGAGTCAGGAGTCCGAGTCTTGTAAGCACCTGGCCCCAAATTTTGTCCTCAACACCTTATGACACTCCCATCTCCCCAGCCACCACAACAGTGGTTTCGAAGGACCTCATTGCTCGGGAATCCTGCTTCCCAAACTGAGAAATAAGAGTGTGACCAGAATTTAAGAAGTCAGGAGTAATAACAAAGAGGTGAAGCAGGAGGGTGAGTTCCATCAGTGATGCTGATTGACAAAGGTCACTGTTGCTTTGACAGCAAGTTCAAGGTGAGTAGGGTCAGAGCAAGGAAAGTCAAACCACTGGCACTTCAAAGGAAGGAAGAAGATGGAGAACAGGATAGGGGCAGCTTTGCAGGGAGGAAAATACAGGCCTG
This sequence comes from Crocidura indochinensis, assembly GCA_004027635.1. Lineage (NCBI taxonomy): Eukaryota > Metazoa > Chordata > Mammalia > Eulipotyphla > Soricidae > Crocidura > Crocidura indochinensis. The sequence continues at coordinate 2,453 of PVKC010021812.1, forward strand.
GTGGGGACCAGAGACAAGAAATACTGTGCTACCAAAAACATTTCACATTCTAGGACTGCCTGAGTGAGACTGTGGGCAAGCGCATAATGAGATGCAGCAGGGGGCCAAAGAGCAAATTAAAGAGGCACAAAGCTGAGAAAGAGCTGTGTGTGAGGCTGCTGAAAACAACACTGGGAGGTTGACATTGAGAGCATGTCAGGGAAGGTGATGAAAGTCATCTGGGGCCATTGGGGTCTTAAGTGGAAAGGGCTGAGACCCAAGATACTCCCAGCAGTGGGCTCATCCCAGGAGGTCACGCAATTTGGGATTAGCAAGAAAAAAACCTGAACCCAAGGCCCACAGGGTGGAAGGAATCTAACTCCAGCAGAAGGGAGATTGAGGAAACCTTTCAGGTTGCAGTCTGTGAGTACAGTGAAACCAGACATGTACTCATGTCCAAATCCAGAGGCAACCCTGGGTCCTGCCCTCCTCACTTCCGCCCAGCTTTGAATTTACTGTCCTCTTGGATCACCCTCCGCCTGGTGCTATGAGAAGGAAATATTGGGAAAAGTCTCTCCCCGCAACCCACAGTTCCAAGGGCCTTTCTTGTAACTGTGTGAACTACAATGCAACAGGCTTCCCAGTAAATACAAAAGTTGTTCGTTCTTCCATGGAAGCAGTGCCAGTGGCCCTTGGGAATAAGCCTGCCTGGCGGGCAACAGAGCCCCCCTCCCTAGGACACATTCTGGACTCAGCTACCAGCCACAGAGGGTCTGGGTCAAGGCCATCTATAGCGGCAAGACCTAATTCACATCCATTGGCAGGCAGTCCAGCCAGGTTTCACTACGCACCAGACATCTGTACCGACTTTAACATTCAAGCCGCTGGCGAGATGTCAGCATTTTAAGAGAGTACTTGAAATGTTTTCGCCCAAGAGCTAATGCAGCATTTTCCACTGGTCAGCAGGGAGCAGCTCAGACAGAGAGCAAAGGAGACTCCCCTTAGCAGCAGATGTTACACTCAGGGTTGAACCCATCCTGCTCACTGGGACGCCTAAGAGACCGGGAGTTCTGGTAAGTACGCAAAGTTCATCCAACATGCAAGTGCACTTACAGGAATATTTGCGGTTCCAGCTTTATGCACTCTTGATGTCCTAAAGCCTCATCTCCTCTTTTTCTTTGTTTAATGGATGGATGGATGGATGGATGGATAAGGGACGGGTTTACAAGTTCAAACCCTTAGCAAAGCATAATTATCGTTTCCCTGTACATGTTCTTTCTCAGTTGGATAAAGTTTTCCTGCTGGAGCATGCACGATTAGGCTTAGGAAATTCGTACTGCGAAAAACACAAACAAGCAAAAGAAAGCAAAGTCTTATTGCCTGAAAATGATAAGAACCAGTGTTGTGTGTATGTGGGAGGGAAGCTACGATTAGTTTTGGCTATGGTAAAGAACCCCAACACAGCTGAGCCGTGACGCAATCCTTGTGCAAACTCAGAGCAATGAAGAACTAAAATGCGGAGAGAGAGCAAAAGGGAAAACAGGTTTGAGGGGACCCAAGGCCAACAACACCCCCTGAAGAGCAGAAACCAAGGTCAAATACTTCCTTTAAAGCAGCTCTGAACGCTTGGATTCCTGTTGTGGACTTAACCACGGGTGAGTCAGAACTTTTCACAATTGGGGTTTTGGGGGGCACCCAACCAAACAGAATTTAAGTAAGTCTCAGCCTCAGTGATGCTGACTATTATTTTAGTGTTGTTGTCTTAACTTTCATCTTCATAGCCTTGATTCTTAACTTCTCATTTCTGCAAGGGAGAGTTTGGCCTTTGGAGCACTTCTCATTTGTGCATGGTAAAAACAGACAGACAGTTCTGGTGTTTGTTTTTCAAACAAAAAACAGTAAAATTCCATAAAATCTAGATCAACAGAACTTTCGACTTTGTTTTGGGTTTGGGGGCCATACCTGGAGGTGCTTAGGGCTGCACCTGTCTCTGTACACAGGGATCAATCCTGGTGGATTCACAGGACCATATGGGGTACCAAGGATAAAATCTAGTCAGCTACATGCAAGGCAAGAGCCCTACTTTGCACTATCTCTCTAGCCCCAAGCTAACATACTTTAAAATTAAAGCATTTAACTCAGGTTTAAACTGTAATCCAAATGAAAAGGGTTTTTGTGTTTTGTTTTGTTTTTAAGAGCCTCATTTTCTAGAGAAATTCTAAGCAGCAGCAAGGAAAGAAAGGTAGAGATTTGAGGGTAATAGATAGACCAACCACTTCTGTGGCCTCTTCCCGTCTTTCTTTTTTTGTTATTTTTTGTGTTTTTGTTTTTGGACCATACCCAATGGTACTCGGAGGTTACTTCTGGCTCTACACTAAGAAATTACTCCTGGCAGGCTCAGGAATCCACCATTTCCCATCTTTTAATCACAAACATAGGAGTAGGAATGGGAGTAGCAGTAATAGTAGTAGTTGTAGAGGAGCAGCAGTAGTAATAGTAGTAGTAATAGTAGTAGTTGTTGTTTAAACAAAGACTCTCCCAACAATGGATTATCTAAATGGAGAGACTATGCATTCTTTGCTTTTGTTTTTACTAGCCACTCCTGGAGGTGCTTGGAATCCATGTGTTACCAAAGATTGAACAGTGAGTGGGTTGAACATAAAGCCTCTGAGCAATGTTGCAGTCCCGGAACTGTGAATTCTATACAGAAAGCATGAGAGAAACAGAGAGACTCGTGAATGTGCTTTCTCTCTCAGGTCCACCTCCCCACCTCATGGGAGACCACATCCAATGGTTTCAAAGTGGAGTTCACAAGCTACTAGGGATGAAACTGGCTTAGGCCTTAGATCCTGCCTGGAAACAGAAACACAGGAAGAAAGCTTGCTCTGGAAAACCTTTCCAGGACCCATACCACTTTACTCCATGCCTCAATGGCTTAAGAGCCATTGTACAGATTTTACATTTTTAATCATCTACATGCAGTTTTACTAAAAACTATGAAAATCCATTTGCATGATCTGCTAAATAGAAAAACTGCTATTTTTTTCCTAAATTAAAAATAAGTCAAATATGAGCAATGTTTTGTGATTCAATTTTATTTCTTTTGAGAGAATGAGAGAATTATAAAAGATATTATCATAAGGCAAGTCCGGAAATGAAGGAGTGAGGCAAACATCTGTAATAATATTTGACATAATTTTTACATGAACTCAAGAGACTGGCCTTCCAAAAAAACATTTCTAAATACTGAAGCCCCAGGGAACAGACCTCTGATTTTCAAGCCTCAGACTAGGAAAGAAAGACCAACCTCCTCACTGGCTCTGCCCAGCCAATGGTGAAAAGGAGTGTAAAGAAGTTCAGTGACTTGAACAAGATAACATGGTCAAGGCAAAACAAGATATGGCTCACCAAAGAAGCCCCCACTGCAAATCCAGCTCCCTTAACCCACCTTCTCTAGTCTCTGCCTCAGGGAACATACAGAATATGGAAAAAAGGTGATGCTACAGGGCTCAGCACAGGCTTTGTAGGTGGAGACCTGGGTTTGGGTGCTGCCTACATCCTCAGCACAGAACTGGGGTAGGCCCTGACCAGGCAGGGTATGGCTCAGAAGCCAAACAAGGAAGCGATGTATACAGAAATCAGTGTTGAAGTGGCAGAGTATAAGGGGCTTGGTCAGCCGGCTAACCAGCTGTTTACACAACAGGAATAATGGTGGTGTACAGAATAATGAATATTATTAGGACTCAGACTGTGGTCTAGAGTAATCTCTCTCACATGGCAGAGGCAACCACTGAATGCAAAGCTCAGCTCTGCCACCAACTAAGGGTGATTCCGTAGCTCCGTAGCCTTCTTTGCAGTCCTGCACACACTTCTATCAGATGGCCCAGTGCAGGCAGGGTTCTTAGGGCTCACAAGTGTACACAAGCACATTCATATTCATTCTCTCTCTCTCTTTCTCTCTCTCTCTCATATTTCTTCTGCTGAAGTTGTTCTGTATATAAGTTCCTGCCACTCAGGACCCAGCCTCTTAGTCTTTGGGCAATGCAATACACAGCTCAAGAGAAAGGGAGGGGGAATCTAGCTTCACCCACCACTCATTCAGTGATCCCATCCAGTGCTGTGTTTATTCAGATTTCCACCACCACCCTAATTTCTTCAACTCTGTCCTTCACTCTCCCAGTCACCAATGGGAAGTGTGAGTTATTGATTATACCGGCTTTTTCTTACATTCTGATTTGGAGTCTTTCCTCTCAGTCCCATCACACTTCTTCATGATGTTTTGTTTTGTTTTGTTTTTACAGAAGTCTAGCTCTGTGGTTTTAGGGAATAATCTATGTCCGATATTTGTGGATGAATTATTTTGTCTGTGTGGTTAGGGATTATACCCCATAGTGCTTAGGGACTACATCTGGCTCTGTGCTTATATGGAGTGGTGGTCAGGGACAAGTAGTGGCAGGATGGAATCTGAGCCTCTCTCTGACCCCAGGGACAAGCTTTGTTACACGTGTGCTGTGTACTTCTTGCGACCTCCTACCAAAAGTAAAAAGTGTCAATTTGGTCCATTTCCTGTTTGCTTCACCCAGTGGCTGCCAGACCACCACAATTACAGTTGTCCTTTAACTATTGCATATGACCAGGAGTAATGTTTTCCATCTAGAATAGTCTATTCTCCTCACAAACTTTTCCCTGAATGGTTACTCAAATTAGCCTGAAACAATTAGGACAAAGTCTACCAAACACTTCTTCTCCAGTAATCTGTTCCTTCCACATTCGCTCTATGTTAGACTTCTCATTTTTTTTTTATTGCTGTGACCTTTCATTTCACCAGCATTTAGCCCTCTTTCCTCCTGGGCTCACTTGATTGTATCACTCACAAATTGGCCAAGGTATTCTTTGGTCTTGAAAGCCATACACTTAAGTGAGGTCCTTGTACATAAGTTTGAAGGGCTGGCAGTCGTGGACCCAGTGCTTATAAACAACTGGTGTCTGGGGAGCACTGGACAGCACTGGGGGGTCAGCCAGCCAGCTGAGTGATAGGGACCATGCTTGGCATACCCATAAAGGAAGAACTGGGATTGAAACCTCACATGCAAGGCAAATGATTGCTCAATGATTCTTTAACTATGTTTTAACCCACTGTGGACTCCTGGTTCCAAATTGCTTTTCACAATATTGGCATCTATATTCGTGTCCTTCTTGCCGCAGAAACTGCCTTATCTGGAAGCGCACATCCATCATCATCCTGACTCCTCCCCACAATGTGATTCCTAGTCAGTGTGGGCAGTGAGCAAGGTGTGTCCCAACTCACTATGTCCTCAGTCCTTATTGCTTAAGCTTGTCTAGAAACCTATTCTTAGGAGTTTGCTTCCTTCTAGAAGGCAGTGACACCTAATCAGATAAGCTGGTTAAGATAGGAGCACTACTTCTTCGAATGTGGGGGCTTAGTATGCTTGTCACTGAAGAACAAAAATGACTTGAGCAAGTGTGTGAAATGGGGGTGTGCAACATGCCACAAGCCTTCTTATCCTGTGAACAGACTTTGCCTTTCATTTGACTGGATCTTGTACAGAGGGATACCTTGAAGGAAATTAAGCCTCTACACAGAGGAAAAAGTTAAAACATAAAAAAGAGAAAAGCACTATACAGATGGAGGAAAGAAGGATTGCTCAGTCCAAGAAATTTGGAAAGATCAAATCAGATGGGCAGGAAAGATAGTACAGTGAGTAGAATACTTGCTTTACATGTAACCAACCTGGGTTTGAGCCCTGGCACCCCATATGGGCCCCAATCTCCACCAGGAGTAATTCCTGAGTGCATAGTCAGGAATAAGCCCTGAGAACAGCCAAACAAACCCAAAATTAAAAAAATATAAAAGCAAGCAGGTTATGGTCCAGAAAAAAATGGGCTGTGAGCACATGGATTTTTCACGAACAGATATTACAACTGAAACAAAAACATAAGGGCCTTTAATGGGTCCTAGGAGGAGCTGTGGAGCATCCCTTATTAAATCCACTGGGAATGTGACAGACAGCATCACAAATCGAAGAATCTGGAAAGAACAAAGACATGGCCACCTATAGGCTCAGGTCTCCCCAGTAAATGTCTATGGTTTATTCCTGTTTGAGTCCTGTTTGTTAGGAAATGAAACTGCTTCCTGTCACACATTTTGTTTAATAACACACAATTTGGTGAATCCCTATGTGTCTGTCACAATATTTTTTCACATCTAAGAACCACCCCTCCAATTCCTCAAAAGGCAGGAAGCAGTAAAGCTTCAGGCTTTAATTGTTAGGATCCAGGTCTCTACTGCCTTCAATCACATCACCTATGCTCCTGAACCACTGGCCCTTCAGAAGCCAGATTCATGGAACCAATAGGAGGTGGGCATCCAGCTAGGCAGCTGGTTTCTGACAAGCACTGATCCCCACCCTCCAGAACATAGAGATCCCATGAAACAGTTCAGGAAATCAGAGAGCTGAGTACAGCAGGGGATGAAAACACCACCAGAGAGGCAAGAAGGACATCTAAGATCTCTTCTCTTGCCTGGTGCTGGCAAGGCTATGGGAGAAAAGTTGGGATGGATGCAACTTCTCAAAGCAGATGAGAAGTAATTTTGATCCCCCGGCTGCACATAGGAGCGATCCAGAGCAGTAACCCCTTTTTAGGTGGGGTGTGCAAGAACACAGGGAAAGTGACTGGCTCTTGCCCCCTCTTCATGGTCACTTTCTAAGGTGACCCAGGTACAATCACCCCTAAAGGTTCTGAGCCCCCAGTCCAGGGTTCTAGTGCTATGGTTGGCCGGCCTTACAGGACAGAACAGTATAAAGGCCAAAGAAACAAAACATAGGACAGAAGGTGACTTTTCCAGGGGAACCCTGAGTCACACACTGCCAGGAACCTCAAGGAAGCTCCAGAACCTTTTATTTAAAAAGATGGAAACAGAAAACCACACAGGCCCTGAGGAACAGCCCCATGGCCCTGATGGTGTCAGGGTCCCCCACATAATCAGACATGGTTGTGGTATGGCTCCCTCAGAACTGACCAACTTTCATTCTGCATCAAGTACTACCGATGATTTGCCTGCTTTGGGGGGAGGCTTTCTAGATGTGCTGGATGTGAGATCTATAAATTTCTGGAGACTTCTGTGGCATCAAAGGTACAGGGTGTTACTGGCTCCTGCTGAATGATAATAGCAGAAATAAACATAGATGCACCTCCGAGCCACCCTCCAAATCAGACATTGACCTTCCCCAGCTATTCAGCCATTCCCTGATATGACTAATGGGGAGAAAGTCAACCTGGGTCACCTGGGGGAGTGAGCCAGCCTTGCATTCCCAAATGGTTCCAATGAGGCAATGGCAGCATCTTAAAGGGAAGAGCAGAGTAGGGTAGGATCATCCTATTTCCACTTTTACCCATGGTCAGCGCAGCCTCACTTGTCTCAAGGCTCTCTCCTGGGCTAACACTCGCAGAGCCAGGTGGGCTGAGCTACAGCATCTGTGAATAAGACACACTGGAGGGAGGGAGGAAGTGGGGAAGAAGGGAGGGAGGAAGACTCAACAGCTTTGCTGTAAAAGAATGAGCCACTGTGTTTGGCACTAAAGTACAGAAACTTGAAGACTGGCTGGCAAGGATTTAGTTGCCCTGTCTGCTTCCTAGGAATTGGTTAATTCTTAGCTACTGAACAGGTTCCACACTGTGAGACCTGACATGCTCACCACTGAGAACTCTCCTGCTATTCAGAGCCTGGACCACTCATGTACAACAATGCCTGTGTCACAAATCCTGAAGCATGCCACCACATGTCCAGGAACACATCTCCGCATGTCCTAGTGCACACCATCCACAAGCAGAACATTTCTGCTCAGTCTCTTCCATCTCTGTTCACATGATCCAGCAGGACTGCCTTGATACTGTATTCCAATTCTGTTAAGTGCTCACCCCAGCCTCTTCTTTGTCTCTTCCTTTCAGGGTAACTCAGTCACTCCCTGGAGGTCCACTCTGTTCTCCACCCCTGCACACCCTGTGCCTGACATTTCTTCAAGGTCTGGCAAGCACATTATAAAGGTTTCAGTGAGCAAAAGAGAGAAGATCATAGCAAGAGACAGAGCAAAGGCATAGGGGGACCAGGGGCTATGTGTCCCTGAAGAAGGCCTGGAAACAGGCCCATAAGCTTTGAAACGCCATCCAATTGGGAGATGTGGCCAGTATCAGACTGTCCGGCTGTCAATGCAGTGAGAAGATGATTCCATTCTTTTCCTCAAAAGGGTCCAGTTCCCACTGGCTGTGCTTAGAGAAAGCAGAGGCCAGACTTGGGCCTCAGGGGGCCGTGAGCAGGACAAGAACCCCCCTGTGAGAATCTGGTAGGGACTCAAGAAGCAAGAGTCCTGAGAAACCAGGAGAGGTCAGTTCCATGGGAAGAACAGGAACTTTCACGAAGTGAGCCAACACTCTCAGAACGACCTCCCCAAGATATAGTGCATCCCACTTGGGAAAGTCACAGCCAAGGGAGAAGGCAGGCTGGGTCCCACAACAGGAAGGCCCAAAACATCCAACCTCCACCATGGAATAATAAAGACAGCTCAAAGGGCTGAGATACATGACTTGCATGCAGGAGCCCCAGGTTCCATTCCAGCATGGTCTCCAAGCACTGCTAGGGAGCATCAAGCACTGAGTTGGAATAGCCTCCCACCACCCCTGGGGCATGTTCCCCAGATCAATCAATCAATAAATACATAAGAACATCCAAAAGTCTAGCAAAAGGCTTAGGTTTTATTAATGCTTTTAAACTATGAGATACTATTTCACTAGTCACTGGATAATGAAATATATTTTTCAGTATAAGAAAAAATTTCATCACACAGACTGTTACAAACCATAACACTAAAACGAATAAACATTCTGCATCTGAATCACTTTCCTACTGAATCCAACTGATATTCAGGCACAACTGGTGAAGAATTTGGGAGAGAAAGGATCCCAAGTCCCCCACAAGCACCCACCCTGTCTCACCCATTTTTCCCAACTCCTCTTGTCCCATCTGCAGAGACCCAATTCTATCTCACTAACACTGATACTATTTCTCAGTAGATTATTCCATAAAAAGCTCTTTATATTCGTAGGGCCCGGGAGATAGCATGGAGGTAAGGCGTTTGCCTTTCATGCAAAAGGTCATCGGTTCGCATCCCGGTGCCCCATATGGTCCCCGTGCCTGCCAGGAGTAAAGGAGTAACCCCTGAGCACTGCCAGGTGTGACCCAAAAACCAAAAAAAAAAACAAACAAACAAACAAAAAAAACTTTTTATATTCTCAGAGGAAAGATGTTAGCATCTGGGCCCAGAGAGTATACAGGAGTTAAGGTGCTGACCATGCAACTTTCAAACTCCTGAACCACCAATGGTTTCCAGAACACCACCAGGGAGGGATCAGTCCTGAGCACAGAGCCAGGAGTAAACCTCGAATACAGTATGTAAAGTGTGGATCAAACCCAAAAATACTGTGAAGGACTAGGGATGGAGTAAGTACAAAAGCAAAACCTTGCATGTCTCTCCACTAACAACTAAATAAAATTTGCGAGATTTTTTGTTATCCAGGCTATCTATAATATAACTTCCTCTGATATGGAGTCCCGAATACTAGAAAAGATTTCATCTTCCTCCCCAAAGAGTTATTAAATAAGTCCTGTGTACAGGGTTTGAAAAATATCAAAGTTCAGGACTTATTCTGGGCAGTACTCAATGGGTTACTGCTGCTATAGATCTTATGTGGTGCCAGGCATTGAACCTTTTTCACTGTACTATCTCTCTGGCCCCTGCTCTGAGTAGTCAGTATCTCCAAAGGCAGAGCCCTCATTCAAGCAACAGCCACGAGATAAATCAAGCACCTGAGAACTTGTAGAGAACTATTCAGGACACCCTTATTACAAACAGAACTCAGTTGCTTAACTGTTCAATGTGCCCTCTTCCCATTAAAAGGGAGGCTTATGCGCAGAGATGACTATTGAGACCTCCAGGACACCCCTCCCAGCAGGAGTGACCCATGGATAGATAGCAAGATTTGCCTTTTTATTTATTATTATTATTATTATTTTTAGCTATACCCAGCTGTGATCAGAGCTGACTCCTGACTCTGCACTCAGGAACCACTCCTGGAAGGGCTCAGGGCGTCACCTAGGTTGCAAGGGATGAAACCTAGGCTGAGTGCACATAAAAAAAAAAGTGCCCTACCCATTGCACTATCTCTCTGGTCCCCATCTGTGGAGATTTTCGCCACAGCTTGGGAATCTGGTGCTACAGACACCAGGAATGCTGCAGAACATTCTGTAATACCAGAGATCTGTTCTCCCACCAAGTAATTATCTGGTCTAACCCCCACTGTGAAAACACTACCAACATAAAATATTGCTTGTGACATCCAAGTTACAGTGGTAAATTTCCAACTTCAGTGACATAATGAATTCATTTGAGTCCCAGTAATCACAGGAAGAGAAAACAGTTAACTAAGAGAACTCAGCAATGCAACTTGATGTCCAATACTTCAACCACTTTCTAAGTTCCCTGCAAGAGTCCTCACCAAATCAATGATCAACAAAATAGATGGATGACTAGGACCTCATAGAGATAAATAATAAGAAACTCACATGGTAAATTAGTCCCAATAAAGGTTGATTCTTTTTGTTTGGGGTGAATTTTATGTTTGTTTTGTTTTATTGTTGCTTGCCTTGGGGGAAATACATAGTGAGGCTCAGGGGTTACTCCTGGTGGTCTCAGAGGATCATATGGGATGCTACGAATTTGAATCTAGGTTGGCATTATGCAAGGCAAGTGTCCTACCTGCTGTACCATCACTGACTCAATAGGCTGGTTCTCAAAAGCATCCTGCACTATACACTCTTCATCAATAAATACATCTTGCCATTTACTTCCCTTACTTTATCCATCCTCTTTCTCTCAGGATAAAGAATCACTGGTGAAGAAATGACTTGGCCACTCCAAGATGAAAAGCAGACCCTGAGCTAAATCACTCTTAAGGAGCTGTTCTATCACCCACAAACTACCTAAGGTAACAGAAGATATCACTGGTACAGTTGAGAGCCCTGTTCATTTCCTTTCTTCTTCATAGCAAGCAACATTATAACACAAAATGAGGGGCCAGAGAGATAGCATGGAGGTAAAGTGTTTGCCTTGCATAGAGAAGGTCGGTGGTTCAAATCCCGGCATTCCCTATGGTCCCCTGAGCCTACCAGGAGCGATTTCTGAGCATAGAGCCAGCAGTAACCCCTGAGAGCTGTCAGGTGTGACCCAAAAACAAAACAATAAAAAGACACGAAATGAGAGTGACAGAAGACCAGAACTAGAGCAAGCATCCCCCTTGGGGCTGCAGAGCAGGAGTAGAGGTCTTGGAGACTGGGCAGGTTTCCGAGATGAGACCCTACATCTGCCTGAGTGCCCCTTTGTATGATCAGTTCCACTTTAGTCCCTGCTCAGTAAGAGTCCTGAGCTGTGCCAAGATAGGGCTTGGAACAAAAGGAGGTTCATCCCCTCACTCCTGTGAATGGGCTTCCCAGTCAACACACATTTGTCACAGGGGCTCAGACAAATCACCTGACAATCCCCATCAGGTCAGGGAGAAGAGCAAAGTGCAGAGGCCCAGGCCAGAAAGGGGGCTCAGTGCAGCATATGCACTTCACATGTGTGAAACTACAGATTTTGTTTCTAGGTATGTGGTTTGGACCATAGCAGGGAATGCTCCTGGGCTACTCTTGGTTCTGTGCTCAGGAGTGACACTGGTATTAATTGGGGGACCATATATGATGTCAGGGATTTAAACTAGTGCTAGCAAGTGCCTTGCCCCCAATTCTATCTCTCTGTCCCAAGGATCTAAATGTGATGTTTAGTATCTCTCCCTTACCATGTAAAAAAGTAACTAGACCATGAGAAGTAGGTAAGACCCTGCCTCCTTCTAAAGGAGGCTGGGCTAGGAGTCTGTGTAGTAAAACACAAGCATGAATGTGGGTGCTACATGTTTGGGGTGTTGCTACTGTACTCCTCCACCACACAATTCCTTACCACAGATACAGAGAAGAATGACTGCCAGGAACCCATATGAGCTAGTAACTCAAATGCAATTTTTGGTACTATTTATATTTTTGTTGTGAGGTGACACCCAGCAATACTTAGGGGTTACTCCTGGCTCTACACTGAGCATTACACCTGGCAATGTCCAGGGGGATCATATGGGATACTGGGTCAGCCGTGTGCAAGACAAACAGATTCTCCACTATACTATCACTCCAGCCCTTGTATTATTTTAATTTGGGGGCCATACCTAGTTGCTCTCAAACCTAAAATAGTAAAGGAAATTTAAATAACTTAAAACACTCCTTCTGTGGGGTCGGAGAGATAGCATGGAGGTAAGACGTTTGCCTTTCATGCAGAAGGTTGATGGTTCAAATCCCAGCATTCCATATGGCGATTTCTGAGCACAGAGCCAGGAGTAACCCTTGAGCACTGCCGGGTATGACCCAAAAACAAAACAAAAAACAAACAGACAAACAAACTGTTCTCACAGTTTTGTTACCATTTGAGATTATATGCACAAATTAAATCCGTAAGTTGGGAGGTCATCCCTGAAATGTCATCCCTGAAAAAAGTTGGTCTCACACCAGTCTGCTCCATTCTCTCTCTTTTCCATCATCATTCTCCTTCCCCCTCTTTCAAAAGGAAAAATGAGAAAGGCAGGGACAAGGGGGCACTCCTGGATGGTGACCCCAGCCTCTGCTTCTGCTCTGTCACAAGGCGAGTAACCGCTGAAACCTCTGCCTGCAGGCCTTGCCAGTCGGAGCTCTTGAGATGCTCAACAACACCACCTTCATGCAGCCTTCCAACCACTCCTGCTCGCGGAGCTTGCTCATCACTCAGCAAATCATCCCTGCCCTATACCTGGCGGTCTTCACGGCTGGGCTGCTGCTCAACACTATATCAGGCTGGGTTTTCCTGTACGTGCCTAGCTCCAAGAGTTTCATTGTCTATCTCAAGAACATTGTGGTGGCTGACTTCATCATGAACCTGACCTTCCCCTTCAGAATTCTTAGCGACGCGCGCCTGGGCCCCTGGCAGCTGGGCGTGTTTGTATGCCGGGTCTCTGCTGTGCTCTTCTATGTCAACATGTATGTCAGCATCATCTTCTTTGGCCTCATCAGCTTCGACCGCTACTACAAGATCGTCAAGCCACTGTCCTCATCATTCATACAGTCAGTCAGCTATAGCAAGCTGCTGTCGATGCTTGTGTGGCTGGGGACACTGCTGCTAGCTGTGCCCAATAGCATCCTGACCAACCAGTACGCCTCTGATACCTGGCCCACCAGCTGCATGAATCTCAAAAGCCCTCTGGGCCAGAAGTGGCACAAAGCGACCACCTACATCTTTGTGGCCATCTTCTGGCTCGTGTTTTTCCTGCTGATCATGTTTTACACGGCCATCACCAGGAAGATCTTCAAGTCGCACCTCAAGTTGAAGAAGAATTCCATGTCCTTCAAGAAGAAGTCTAGCCGCAATATATTCAGCATCATGCTGGTCTTCGTGATCTGTTTTGTGCCCTACCATGTTGCCCGGATCCCCTACACGAAGAGTCAGACGGAGGAAGCCTATGGCTGCAGAGCCAAGGAGATTCTGCTCTACATCAAAGAGTTCAGCCTGCTTCTGTCGGCGGTCAATGTGTGCCTAGACCCCATCATTTATTTCTTCCTGTGCCAGCCCTTCAGAGACATTTTATGTAAGAAACTGCACATCTCCGTGAACACGCCGCCTGGCTCAGAAACATCTAAGACCAAGCGGGGACAGACAATCAACGAGAGCATAGACACCCTGTGATTTCCAAGCTGCCTCCTCACCTCCTCACATACAGAACCCAAGTCTACTCACCACCACCACCACCTGCACACCACACAGAGGGAAATGAATGAGGAAGGAACTCTCTAGAAGGAGAGTGAACACTGCATTCCTTCTAGGCTGATAGGCCCAGGTTGGACAACAAGAAAATGAAGAAAGGTGTAGATTTCCAGGTTGTTGCTGTTTTGGTTTTTGTTGCTTTGTTGAGTGTTCGGAGAAGAAATTACATGTTATTCCATTTTATTTCCTCAAAATAGAAGGCTTAAGTTCATTAAGTTCATAGTATAAATCTGGTCGGTTAATGTAGAACTTGAATTAGCAAAAACAAGAGGAAGCAATTCAGGCCATTCACAATAGCATCTGTCTTCACTCCACCCAAGAATTAAAGTGGGTATGTTTTGTGAGGGTTTTTTTTTTTTTTCAGCTGGGCCATTTTGTGTTTATTTTTGGGTTTTGGGCCATACCCATCTTACTCCTGGCTCTGTGCTCAGGAATTATTTGTGGTTGCGCTTAGGGGGGTCCAGATGGGAAGCTGAAATTCTAACAGAGGTCAGCCACATGCGAAAAATCATCTTCCCTGCTGTGCTATCTCTCCAGCCCCTCCAGCAGGGTCATTAAAGAGCCATTTGAACATAGACCTAATAGACCTGTGTACGATGGGGAAGCCACATTTTGCCTGTTTGAAGAAAGCAAATGAGAAGGGCATGAAAATCATGAAGGAGCATCCCAGCAGCTCAATCTTTTGCCCTCCGGAGGCAGGCAAACATGCATTTTATCCTCCACAATGGAAATGAATGGTATCTGGAAACTTGGTCACCAGGTTGAGAGCACTCCATTTAACCAGGAAGAAAGTACCCGTCATGACCTTAGGCAGAGATTCACAGAGCCCAACACTGATCTGAGAAGGGGCCATACAAGAAAAACTGCTTGCATTCCCAAGTTTCAACTTTATTAATATCCCTGTGGCTGAGTGAAGAACTACCACCCTAAATACAGTCAGAATTGCGATTTAGCCAGGATTACTGCTCTCCTGATGATTTGAAAATGAGAAAACACTTCTCATGCTTACCCAGAATGACCTTTATTCCCTAACAGTGTTTTTCAGGATGATATCACGCATATCTAAATACCTTACAGGATAATTTTTTAAGCCTGTAGATGAGTCTGGGGTTCTTCTGCTGAATCTTTTTGAATCTAAAGAAGCTGTTCTATGGTAGAAAATCCAGTATCTGAGTGAGATGAAAACATATGTACACACATACATGCTCATACATGTATATAATTGCATTTACACACATGTGTACATTCACTCCCGTGTACACACACATACCACAGGCTGGCAATCACAATCATTCTCTAGGGGCAAGGATAGCTGTTTTCTTAGAAAACGGTCTTGAGAGGCCGGCGCAGTGGCACTAGAGGTAAGGTGCCTGTCTTGCCTGTGCTAGCCTAGGATGGACCAATTCAATTCCCCAGTGTCCCATATGGTCCCCCAAGCCAGGAGCGACTTCTGAGTGCATAGCCAGGAATAACCCCTGAGTGTCACTGGGTGTGGTCCAAAAACCCAAAAA
>PVKC010021813.1:8026-18068 GCA_004027635.1 Crocidura indochinensis
GGACCTCAGTTCATTCCACCGAATAAAGCTGATATTTCCACAAGTCTGACTCTCCGTGAGCTGTTTACCCGCCGATTCACCTCAGAAACGCTGGTTACTGGGTAGTAGACGCATTCTCCAAGCAGGAGGGGAGAGACCTCGTCCTCCCTACCTCCGTTAGCGAACCTCTCCTGGGGACAGATTTCTTCATACCTGCCTTAGTGATAAGGCAAGAAAAAGATATCAAAGGCATCCAGGTATGAAAGGAAGAAGTCAAGTTCTCACTGCTTGCAGATTTCATGATACTATATTTATAAAATCCTAAAGATTCTACCAAAAAGCTTCTAGAAAAAATAGATTTATATAGCGAAGTGGCAGGCTACAAAATTAATGCACAAAAGTCAATGGCCTTCTTATACACTAATAATTATAAAGAAGAAATGGACATCAAAAAAAAAAACTCAGTCCTATTCACATTAATGCCACATAAACTCAAATATCTTGGAGTCAATTTAACTAAAGAGGTGAAGGACCCATACAAAGAAAACTACAAAAACCTGCTTCAAGAAAGAGAGGGCATAAGGAAATGGAGACACATACCCTGCTCATGGATTGGCAAGATTAATATCATTAAAATAACAATACTCCCCAAAGTTCCAAAGCATTGTACAGATTTAATGCAACACCTCTAAAGATACCCATGATTCTTCAAAGATGTGGATCAAACACTCCTGAAAATCATTTGGAACAATAAACACCCACGAATAGCTAATGCAATCCTTAGGAAAAGGAATACGGGAGGCATTACTTTTTACAATTTTAAATTGCATTACACAGCAATAGTTATTAAAACAGCATGGTATTGGGATAAAGATAGATCTGCAGATCAGTCGAATGGACTTAAGTATTCAGAGAATATTTCCCAGGCATACAATAAACTAATCTTTGATAAAGAGTCAAGAAATCCAAAATGGAAAAAGGAAAGCCTCTTCAACAAATGGTATAGCACAACTGATTAACCACTTGCAAAAAAGTGAACTCAGACCCCCACCTAACTCTATGCACAAAGGATAAATCCTAATGGATTAAATACCTTGATATCAGGCCTGAAACCATAAGGAATATAGAATGAACCCTCAGGCACTGCTGTGGGAATGCCATCTAGTCCAGCCTTTTACAGTACTGATCCAGGATGAACTTCGGTTTGATTCCCGGTGTCACATATGGTCCCCCAAGTCAGGAGTAATTTCTGAACGCATAGGTGTGGCCCATAAACCAAAAAAAATTCTCCCACATACCCCTAGGTACATCCTTCAAGTGCTGAATAAGGAAAACTCCTAAGCAAAACTGGTTTGATGCCAAAAATAAAATGGAAATAACAAAACAAACAAAAATATATCATTATATATTTGGCTTTACAA
The DNA here is from genome assembly GCA_004027635.1 of Crocidura indochinensis. NCBI lineage: Eukaryota > Metazoa > Chordata > Mammalia > Eulipotyphla > Soricidae > Crocidura > Crocidura indochinensis. The sequence goes on from PVKC010021813.1 coordinate 9,427, forward strand.
TCTACACTAAAAATCATTAAAAATACAACATATCTAAAATGAAACCAAAGAGAACAACAGCAATATCTTGTCCCCAAAACGTGGTATGCAATTATTCTTTTAAGTAATTTGGTCTTGAATTATTATAGTATTCCTGCTGTTTGGCAGAGTACTGAAAACATTCATCTTTGGAAATATGAACAGGACAAGCAGTCCCAAGGGCAGATTGGTTATGGAATCTTTTGCAAGTCAGCATTACAAAGTTCTCCCATAGAGAACACATGTGTCATCAAAGAAACAAGCTGTTTACAATTTCCAAATAATAGAATATTTCTTTTTTACTATTTCCCTATGGTAACAGTCTATAAACATATAAAAGCACACAAATAAATTAAATAAAAAAGGATTTGGAGAAGTGAAAATATATGCATATAAATGCACTGCACTTGAATTAATAAGAGATACAAATGTTTAAATTTTTATTTTATAATTTAAATGATAAGTATTTAAAATTATAGAAGATTGACAGTCTTACATTGCATGAACTCTTATTACATAGTGATGATGTATAAACAAACTACATTGAAGAGTCTCAAACTTATTTGGTTGACTCTCTTTTTGTAAAAAAAAAAAAAGTAATGACATCTTGTAATCTACCCTCTTTCAGTGAATTAAAGGACAGAATGCATTTGATTGAAAATGAGATTTCTATATATAGCATCTTGATTGCTCCAATGGCCCCTTCTGAATCGAGGAGTGCTCACTTTTACAAATACTGATCTCTATGTTTTGTCAGGTTTTTACAGATGTATAGTGACACATGTAGTATATAGTATTATATAAAATATAGTCTATAGTATTATATAGATTACATATCCACATATGTACTATATAGTATATATATTACACACAAAATATAAAAATTTTACAGAATTTTATTGTGAGAGTAACAAAATAATCTTTTAATCTTTCAATATTTTTATTAAATACTGAAAAGTATTATAATTAATATTCATATACACAAAGCACCAATTAAGTGCTTGCTAAAATTTATATAATCCAATAAGAAAACTACTAATTCATGTCTCTAGCTAAAGCAATATTTTAATGAATGAAATTTAGATCATAATGCATTTTTAATAACACTAAATATTAGCATTATAAATTATAATATAGTAGTATTATTAATCTTTTTTAAACTATTATTGTTCAGATGTTTTCATTTTATTCCATTTTTATTTGAGGAGTATGTTAATATCAAGTAAATGCTATTCAATATAAAGATTCATAGTGTTTTACATCTTAATATATTAAATATACATACATATATATAAATATACATATACTTATATACACACATATAGATAAATATACATATATTTATATAACAAAATACCTAAATTTATGTCATTTTATTATTATATTCTATAAAATATTTTATTAAAATATAGTCAGAGTCATATTAAATAACTCTGAAGAACTATTTTAATAACATGCTTAATAAATTTTCTGAATATAATCTATTATTATAATATTTCTCTGAGAAATATCTAAATTTACCTCTCTTCTTTTTTTGTTTTGTTTTGTTTTGTTTTGTTTTTTGGGTCACACCCAGCAGTGCTCAGGGGTTACTCCTGGCTCCATGCTCAGAAATTGCTCCTGGCAGGCACGGGGGTCCATATGGGGCACCAGGATTCGAACCGATGACCTTTTGCATGAAAGGCAAACGCCTTACCTCCATGCTGTCTCCCGGGTCCCTTCTGTTTTTTTTTTTTTACTGCCAAAGTTTTATAACAGTAAACTTTGGACTGTAATATCAATTAAAGCTAACCAGAAAAGAAAGAATAGAATAATGGGTATATCCTAATTAAAGGTATGCACATGCTGAATTTCAATGATGAATAAAACATTCAAAACATTGTAAAACATTCAAAGTAATAGTAATGTAATTTAAATCAGAAATTAATTTATAAAATAAAACAAAACTCAAACACATACATAAACAATTTTCTTGCTCTTTGTATTTCTTTTTAGTCCTTAAGACAGCATGGTATTGGATTAAAGATAGACCATTATATCAATGGAATAGACTTGAATATCTGGACATGAATTTATTACCAATTATGAACAATTAAAGCAGCAAGAAACACAAAATAGAGTAAGGAAAGTCTCTTCTGAAATAGTGCTGGAAAAACTGGTCAACATGCAAAAAATGAACTCAGATCTCTCCGTAATGCCAAACATATAGGTTAAAACAAAATGGTTTAAAGAACCTGATATCAGACCTGGAACCATTAATACATAGAGGAAAATAGAAGCAGAACACTCTATGGCATTGAAACTAAAGGCATTTTAAGAATGATCACCACTGGCCAACCTAGTGGAAACAAAGATACACAAAAGGCACTACATTAATCTCAGAGGCTTCTGTACCTCAAATTAAATAGTGACTAGTCTACACAGAAACAATTCACGCAATATCAATCAGATAAGGGGTTAAGATTGAATTTTACAAGGAAAAATATCTAACCTTATCAAAAAGTGGGGAGAAGAAATTATCAGACACTTCCCCAAAGAAGAAAAACAGATAGCCAAAAGTCACATTATAATAAATGCTTCTCATCCTAATCATCAAGGAAATGCAAATCAGAACTAGAATGGGATATCTCACAACTCAGTGACTGGCACACATCACAAATAACAAGAACCAATAATGCTGGAGTGATTATGGAGAGAAAAGGACTCTCACTACTGGTAGGAATGCAGGCTGGTTCAACATTTTTTGTAAAATAATATATGAACATTCCCTCTGCACTCCTAAGGCCTTTAACATCATTTCAAAATCATCCAAGATGTCCAGGAAAAAAATGAGCCCTAAGTACAGAGACAGAAGTAAGTCCTTATGACCACTGGTATAACTCCCCCAATTGCCACCCCCCCAAAAAAAAACAAATAAAAATAAAGGAAGTTTAAAAAAAAGAAAAAAAGCTCCTTATTAGGGTCGTAATTCCTTATCTGCCTGCAGCATTTCCTATTAGATGTACCTACCCACCTCCTAATTCATTAATGATGAAGATTCTTTTTCTATAGATTCCTATAGGCAAAGAGAAACAAATAGATCTACCTACATATTTGATAAAATCTCATGTGAAATTAATATTAATGTGGCCCAGTCAATATTTTACTGTGTTTGAAAGTTGTAAAAGTCTGTAAAAGAGGGGCCCGGGAGAAAGCATGGAGGTAAGGCGTTTGCCTTTCATGCAAAAGATCATCGGTTTGAATCCCGGTGCCCTATATGGTCCCCCGTGCCTGCCAGGAGTAATTTCTGAGCATGGAGCCAGAAGTAACCCCTGAGCACTGCCGGGTGTGACCCAAAAACCAAAAAAAAAAAAAAAGTCTGTAAAGGAGGCCAGATAGATACAATTTTTAAATCTATAACATATAAATATATATAAATATATCTACAGACTTGTAGATATATAGTTAAATAGAACAATATATAACTGAAGGAGTGGGGCATAGTGTTTTAAGAAAATAAGAAAACAATGCTAACAGCATGATTTTTAGTTCCCTTCTGATACATATAGTTTGTTTTAAAGAAAATGTTATCTTCTTGTGTGTGTGTGTGTGTGTGTGTGTGTGTGTGGTTTTGGGGTCACACCCAGCAGCACTCAGGGGCTACTCCTGGCTCTATGCTCAGAAATCACTCCTGTAGGCTCAGGGGATCAAATGGGATGTCGGGATTTGAACTACCATCCTTCTGTATGCAAGGTAAATGCCCTACCTCCATGCTATTTCTCCAGCTCTGCTAGCTTCTATTTTTGTTGGCCTTCTGTAAAAAGACATATTACTTAGGTTTTCAAAAAAAAAGTTTAAGTGCAAGTTTTATTCTAAAAAAGTTTTTTTCTTTAATGGGTTCTATCAATGTCAATAACTAAAGAAGATGGAGCTGATTTTTTTTTTTTTTTTTGGCTTTTGGGTCACACCCGGCAGTGCTCAGGGGTTACTCCTGGATCCATGCTCAGAAATTGCAGAGCTGATTTTATCCTGGAAAAAGATGAACTCATCTAGAAATTAAAAATTGGTAATAGATATATAGTGAACATTTATAATTATACACATAATAAATCAATTAATTTTGTTATTTTTTGTTTTGTTTTCATATCAGTGTCCCTATATTGACTAAAGAAGTTGGAGCTGATTTTATTGTGGAAAGATGAACTCAACTAAAAATTAAAAATTGGGTTACAATTTATTTTATTCTTTTTTTTTATTTTAGGCCACACCCTTTTGAGGCTCCAGGGTTACTCCAGGCTAAGCGCTCAGAAATTGCCCCTGGCTTGGGGGGACCATATGGGACATCAGGGGATCGAACCGCAGCCCTTCCTTGGCTAGTGCTTGCAAGGCAGACACATTACCTCTAGCGCCACCTCACCGGCCCAGTATTTTATTCTTAAATCTTAACTTATATTTATCTTATGTAATAGATATATAGTAAATATTTATAAATCAATAAATCAATTAACTTTGTTTTATATAATATTCTGTCTTAGGTAACACGTGGAGTAACTAAGACTTACTCCTGGCTCTGCTCAGAGGTCAATTCTGGAAATGCTCAGTAGAACGTATGTGAGACTAGAGATTGAAGAGGGGCCAGCTACATGCAAGAAGAGCACTTTATCCCATGCATTATCTAACCCCTCAAATATTAACTTTCAAGTGATTCTTTATTCCTCTCTCCTTCAATTATTGATGTTCTTATTTTGTTTCCTATGCTGTTTTTTCAGATAAAAATATAATAGACCTTGTTCCTCTGCAGGTATTCATATACAAGAAACATTTTTAAGGATATTTTTGCATAACATCCAAATGTTCTGATAGCAGTTGTTTTCTTGCACCTCTTTAAAATTTTTTCAACATCTTGCACTGTGTGCATATATAAGACTTAAATATATATATGAATTTGAAAACTCATCTACATATATACAGTATTTATTTTTGCAATTTATCTGTTTTTCAGAAGTTACCTTTCAACTTATATATTTCACTTCACAATGAATAAACATTCACTCCCCACCTCTATTCTCTTCTTTTCTGGACAATGACCCTCTTCAGCTGCAATGTTCAGATTTGCAATCTTCTGGCTATAGCTAGAACTATTAAATTTGCCCTAGGTAAGGGTTCACTTCTTGCTCCTCCAGTTCTTGTTTCATTAGCACCTGTTCACTGCATTTGATAGAGTTTCTATATTCCGTTTAGCATGTGTGGATACTTATTGCAGAATTACTAGTCTGCTATTAGTATTATGTTCCATTTTCGATGCATTTTGGAGTGAACATTCATTTAATCTTGGCATAAATTCAACTTTATTATAATATTTTTTCACATTTTACTGGATTTGTTAACTTGTGGGATTTTGCAACTATTAGCTTTTAAAGATTATACACACCTCATTGAGTTCAAAAGTGTTTCTTATTTTAAGATTCATGTATAATTTTTAAAAATATAAATATTTAGTTTTCAAATGCTTAGTATTTTGGTAGATGTACTCTGACTTCATTTCAATGTATGAAATTTATTAGCCATGGAACTTAGGTTTGCTCATTTTCTCTGAAGTCTTACATTTTGGAAAGTATATTACATTGTATCTTTTGCTTATGTTTTGGTTTATTTGAATAACTAAAACATAATTATTGAGAGTAACAGCAAAATAATTCATGTTATATTTCAGAGATGAAGAAACAGAATGGGATGTCTACCCAGCTAAAGAATTGTCAAATTAAAATCTAAACAGAGTCATTTATTTAATTCATTAAATCTTAATAATAAGAGAACATTTACATTAAAGAAAAAAGTATTTTCTCCTCACCACCTTTCCACTGAGGCACCAGTGACAGTTACACAATGATAGACATATATTTTAGACTTATGCTTTAATGTGATTATTTAGGATAGACACACAATTTGGGAATTTTTATTTAAAAAATTGCAATTGGGTTAAGTGTTTAAATGCTGCTATACTAGAATATAAATTTGAGATATTATACTATGTAATATTTTTCTTTGAAAATAACTATATACTGTTATTATAAAATAAATAAAATCATAAAAGTACTTGAGTTTGAAAATTCATTTGATTAAAACTCAATTGATTCAAATGCATATTAAGAGTCATGAAGTCAAGTTGAACTTTATTTTTGAAATGTTTTCCTTATTTCTAGTAAGCTACTAACCTCAAGATTAAGAAAATTGAAGGAATTTCATATGCTAATTTGAAAATAATTGTCTTCTTTTAGAGGACCAATTCTAACAATAAGAGAGGCTGATGAAAATGAATATAAGCATTCATTAAAATATGTTAAGATAGTATAATTGTTGATAACCTTCCTATTATAATGAATATTCCATCATTACTCTTGGATATAAAAATAATTTAATTTATAGAAGTAGAATATTTTATAAATAATTATAAAATTATTTATAATCATTGTTATATTATATATAATATATAGTGCATATATTATAATCATTAAATAATTGTTTTGAAGAGATTACATGAAGTTCTATAATTATAAACATAATGTAGGAGCAATGGGGTAGGACTCAAGAGTAAACTGCAAGCCTTGCATATAGGACATCTGGGTTTTAAACATAGCAATGAAAAGAAGAAATATGGTGCTTGTGACATAGTATTAGAGGCAAAACCATTTGCCTTCAAAGTAACTAATTGAGATTCGATCCCTCATACCATTTATGTTCCTCCAAGCATTGCCAGGAGTGATCCTTGACCCTGGAGCATGAAGTATAGCCTTAAACCCTGTCAAGTATAACCCAGAAAACGAAACAAATAACTCCAAAACAAAATCAACAAACAATAGTAAATGAAATATTTTATAAATTAATGTTTGAAGATATATAAAACGTTTAGAACAAATCAGTAAATATAAATATATCAATAAAATCTTTGCAAAATCATTATGTCTGATTTTGATGTCTGTTCTGTTTTTCGTTATTGTTTTCATGTCATTTATTATATTATACATTTTTTCCTTATAGATGAACATGCCATGTTGTAAATAGGTCTTTAGCAACATGTAGAATGATGATGAGAGTATGGTAGTAATCCTATAACTAGGCTTAGATCTTTGATTATGATATTAAGTCTATATTTAGATTAGTGACAAATATGTGAACATATTTTGTTTCATTCCTTTTATTATTTTTAACCCCATCCCCATCTTGGTTGAAGAAGATGGCTGTAACAAGAATTTTCTTTCCCTTCGTGAGTTATTATTTGATATTATTTGATATAATATTGATTAATATAAATTTTATTATATTCCAGATGTATAGTTCTTGATTACTAAATTTCCTGAGATCACACTTCAGTAATAATGGAATGGTCTGGTGTATTTAAAAGTATTTATTTAAGGGGCCGGAGTGATAGCACAGCGGTAGTGCATTTGCCTTGTATGCAGCTGACCCAGGACGAACTTGGGTTCTATTCCCTGCATTCCATTAGGTCCTCCAAGCCAGGAACAATTTCTGAGCCATAGCCAGAGCTAACCCCTGAGTGTCACTGGGTGTGGCCCCAAAACAAAAACAAACAAAATTATTTATTTAACCCTTTTTCCTGCCCCCCCTCAAAAATGAGGGTTACTGACTGAACTTGGTTTGTCTCCTGGAGACAATCATCATAATGCTATATTAGCTACTGTCTTATATCTAAGTCTGATTGGAAAATTTAATCCTTGAATGTCCCATATTAGGATCAATCAATTCATCAATTACAGTTGCTTATGATAATCTTGTCTTTGAAGATATTCAGTAAATATATTAATACTTGGATTTTTGTCTGTTGTTTTGATGGCTGGAATTTTCCTTGTGTCTTCATCTTTTTTTATGGACCTCAAAAGACTTACCAATTTCTAATATTACATTTTATTTGTCTAGCTTAAGTGTTAACTTCATAGCTCCTTATAAGAAAAAATTGAAGCAAGTGTTCTTTTTTTTAAGTGAAATTGGGTTTTTTTCCTAGAAATTCTAAGGGAGAGAGAAACATACTGAAGAAAGAAGTCTTCAAAGGCAGAAAGCACCTATACACATCCCAGAGTGAAAGTAGGCAAGTAGGAAAGCATGAGGTCTGTCTTGTTCTGGACACTTAAGGGAGGCAGTGATAAATGACAGTCACACTCAATTGAGTGGGAAAACCTGCATTCTGCTTTATTGAAAATTACAAGGGCTATTTAAGCAAAATTTTTGTAAGTCATAACTTTTTGTAGTATGTAAAAATAAAACTCACATTTCTTTGCGAAGTCAAACATATTTCTTGTTAACAAAAGCTTTATCACTATATACTGTTTGATCTTCAAAACAATTTACATGCCTATAAGATTTTAGACCTTCTAAAAGATACATTTTGATCAAGGGACAGAGACAAGTTTCTGTTTGAAATCAAAGGGAATCTTGTAACATCCCCAAAATTTTCCCTTCAGGCCAGGCTCTGTGTGTCAATTCTGATGTAAATTAAAAGATTAGCAAAATTTCAGGTTTTACTATTAAGGTTCCTTTCATTCTTTCATGTAAGGGGACCGAACAGGTTTTTGTTTATTATATATATATATATATATATATATATATATATATATATATATATATATATA
>PVKC010021814.1:0-17961 GCA_004027635.1 Crocidura indochinensis
AAGTGACTGAGTGTTCATAGTTAAAGACCTTGGACTCTGGAGTCAATCCTGAATAGAACCTTCCTCTGGGTGTTACAGTTGGAAGGATGAAATGGGGATATCATTTAGCATACTAAGCACTCCATGGGACACTTAGGAAACTTTTCAACATGTAACTGCTAAAGCACAAAACCTTTTAAAACTGGACCTTGGAGTAAGGAATACATCTTGATGACCAGCAGATGCAGCTAACAGTTGAGAATTGTGCAGCAGATTTCTGAGGCCTCCTGGAAGTTCTCCAGCATGGATTTTGAAAATCCAAACTCTTTTTGATTTATTTTTAAGAAAACTGAAAAAGCAGGGATTCCCATAGGGTAAAGAAGGCTGCTGTAGCTTTGCCATTTCCCACAGGGAGTGGGACTGGTGGAAGTTTCTTTTAGTTGGAGGAAGAAATTAGGGAAAAAAAACCCAAGAGTGGCAGGGCAGGGGGGTGAGAGAGCTCTAGGCTGAAAAGCTGTAAGTCTGGGTTCTCTGCCAACTGTCCTTTCAGCTCTGCAGACACTCTGTCTATTTCTCCACAACCGGGGGGCATGACGACAGTCCCTGCCAGCGCTGACATTCTGTGAAGCCATAAACGCCTCCTTCAAGCTACAGTTTAATGCAAGCCCTTGCTTTTTATGAAGAGGCTCTTGGAAAGATGCCTCTGGAACTTTTATATTTTCTGGGGGTATTACCTTGTTGCTTCCTGTGCCCATATATCCCAGTTTATGAGGTCAGGAAAAAGTTTGTCTCTCAGCTTGAACCCTTTCTCATTTTTTTTTCCTAATGAACCTATATCTGTAAGATGCCCCCAACCCTCGAGTTTCTAGCATAACTCCATTTGCCAAATGCATACACTGAAGCTAGCTCAAACTGAATTCAATGATCGACTAGTAAAGACACTTCCCTCCAACAACTGGACCTTCTAAGTCCTCAGAACTGAATGGTGGTATTGTTTATCTATTTATTTGTCTATTTATTCTTGTGATTCCAAAGATTGAACACAGTGCCTATAAGCCCTGTCAGCTCTAGCACCAATAATTGATTAGACCTTTTTTTCCTTTGACCTTTTTCAGAATTTACCATGATGCTATTTTATTTATAAATCTTTAAAAGATTTAAAAAAAAACAGGGGTGGAGCAATGGCAGAGTGGCTAGGGCATTTGCCTTGCACACGATCAACCCAAGCTTCATCCCTGGCATCCCATATGGTCCCTCAAGCTTGCCACGAATAATTTTGGAGTCCAGATCCAGGAATAACTCCTGAGAATCCAGATATGGCCCAGAAACAAACAAACAAAAGAATCTTTGAAAGATAATGTAAGCATCAATCAAGAATGGGGCTGGAGAGATAGCATGGAGGTAGGGTGTTTGCCTTGCATGCAGCAGGACGGTGGTTCTAATCTCGACATCCCATATGATGCTCCGAGCCTGCCAGGAGAGATTTCTGAGCACAGAGCCAGGAACAACCCCTGAGCACTGCCAGGTGTGATCCAAAAAACAAAACAAAACAAAACAAAAAATTTATATATATTATATATATGGGCTTTAATGTAAATTAAAAACAAATGCTTTTATGATATTACACAGGTATAGATCACTTAGGTATAATAACATGGAAAATAAGTACAGAAATGCACAGATACTCTTCTTCATAATCAATTTAATCTATTACTTGGCTTCTTCATTCTCTTAATTTGTCTAAAATGACAGCTACGTCTGGAGAGATAGCACAGTGGTAGGGCAATTGCTTTGCACACATGATGACGCATATTGGACGGTGATTCAAATCCTGGCATCCCATATGGTCCCCTGAACCAGCCAGGAGCAATTTCTGAGCAAAGAGCAAGTAGTAACCCCTAAGTGCTACCACTGCCAAGTGTGGCTCAAAAACAAAGCAAAATATAAATAAATAAAATGACAATTAATGTAAGGACCCAATCTGTAGCTTGAACTATTCTTTTTTTTTTGGTTTTTGGGTCACACCCGGCAGTGCTCAGGGGTTACTCCTGGCTCCATGCTCAGAAATTGCTCCTGGCAGGCACGGGGGACCATATGGGGCACCGGGATTCAAACCGATGACCTTTTGCATGAAAGGTAAATGTCTTACCTCCATGCTATCCCCCGGGCCCCAGCTTGAACTATTCTAAGTACCTTATATGTATTTGCTTTTTCAGCAAGGTTGGTTTTGAGAGAATATAACAATCTTGAATATTGAAAGATGAGGAAAATGGGGCTGAAGAGTACAGTGGGTGTACTTTCAAGTAGGACTTGCTCTGTAAGCAGCTATCTCAGGTTCAATTCCCAGCAACCCTTTTAATCCCCTAAATCCTGCCAGGAATGATCCCTGAACACAGGTGTAATCCCTGAGCACTGATGTGTGTACCACCCTCCCCCCAAAAAAGGACAAATAAAAATTATTAGAAAAGCGAGACACTAAAAAATCAAGTAAATTGGCAAGGTCTCAGCCAGTGAGAGACACCCTGATTTTCCATGAGCAAAATGGTGGACTGGCGGGTCAAGAGAGTCGCATTAGACCCAATTTATTCCTTTGGAATTCTAGAAGCAAAGTCTTTTATATTTGGTTGTTTATGGGGATAACTATGAAGCCAAACAAATAAAGCCAAAGCTGGTCATGCATGGTGACATCTCTTAGGTGCTAATGTTTACTCCTCTTTTCTCTAAATATAATAAAAGCTATAGGTAGGAGAAGGGTGGAAGAATTAGTGGCCTGCTATCCTGGGCAGACTACTTGTGACCTGGCATGGATGGTGTGTTGGATCACTTTTTATAAAACCACAGGGTTCAATTGGGAATATTCCTAGAGTCTATTTGCAATCTTTTGCAATGTATAAACAAATAATAAAAACAGATTAAAAACAAACAAATCTGCAGAACTTTTACATTCAGTCAACAAGTATTGAACCTCTTCCATGGGTCTGTCCAGTCATCATACCAGTTGCAGAGGCTTCACATATGGCTAAAAGCCCACAGCTGAGCCTTGTAGTAATGAACTTATAGCAAATAATCCTGTTGTATCTGTTGAGAGTAAGCCTTCTTTCAGAAACAATTTGGGTGGCTCAGATATGAAGATTGTCTCATTGCTCAAAGAGTCCTTGGAATTGCCTTTTAGGAATTGCCTTCTGAGGATGTCTAGGCCACACAGGAAAATCCTTCTATTTTATAGCCATACCTAGCTTGTAACCAAAAATGGTATTACTCAGAGTTTGATGGCCCACTTTATTCCCCAGACTTGGCTCTAGTTGACTTGCCTGTGAGCCAAAATCATATCTACCCTCTAAAGATGGATATTTATCACTGCTGAGCATATTAGCAGTAATTTGGATAATTCTAAAGTAATGTTTTACTTACCCAATCTCTCCTCAGCCTATTAACATTTGATCCTGTCTTCCATGTAGCTAAATGACTTGCTCCTCTGCTGAATCAGGAGTCTTTGGAAAGCCTAAGTTGGTACCTAAAATTTTTTTTGCATGAGACAGTTGTAGATTAAAAAAAAAAAGTATATTTACCAAAGTTGAGCATTCAGTATAAAAAGGGGTGGTTTTAGCGAGGCATTCTAGAATTATCCTAAGCCATACAGATATCATCATAACAATGGGTAGTTTATGTTGACATGTACCTGTGGGCCTGGAAGCTGTTTAGCAATGATCCAGCTCCTATTCATTGTCTAGCCCAGCTGGGTAGCCCTACTCAAATCATTCATTTCCTCCTAAACTCCATTTCTACATCTGTTCAATGGTAATAGTAATGCTGCCTCATGCATAATTGTATTTAGTTGTCTTTATTGGGGTAATTGGTTGCAACACTATTTTTTAGAGATATTATTTCTCATGTCTCCAAATGTATATTGTTAAAACATATCTACTTCCACACTACCAATATCTTTTTATTGGATTTTATAAGGACATATGAGAATTTCTATGTTCTATCTGATGTAGAGTGCCTAAGACAAAATATATACTCATTAAACAGAGAGTGATGATGATGATGCACTGGGTGGGGAGTTTATAAGCTTTTTATTCTCACACTTTTGCTTCATAACACTGTGACTTTGCAGAGTACAGAATACGCTATGGATGATGTGGTAGGCTAGTTGGCAAAGAAGATAGGAATAATTAAGGAGGAAACTAGGTCAGCCTTCTTATTGGTTTACTATGATTTAACATCTCTGCATTTTTTCTTCATCTTTAGACAAAAAAATGATAGTATATAGTCCCTAGGTCTTTATAAGGATTAAACGAGGCTTGCATGTAAATTGCTTAACACAGTAAATATGTGCTAAGTAAATATGTGCATGGCACATAATAAATACTGTTTAGATACTTCTAGAAGTTATACAGAGCAATACATCTCTAACTTTACCTCAAATCTTAGCCTAGCCAGTGATTGGTTGTGAAATGTCTTCTCTCTGCTAAACAAATGCTACTGACAAGCTCTTTCCCATCATGGCTTCCTGGTTTTCTAGTTCTGCTCTAAACAGAACCGTGGGACTCTAAAGTGGTTAATACAGTTGTCCCTCAGAAATGTTGTAGGAAATTCCTGGGCTTTCTTGCTAATGCAAAGGAAATCATAATTAAAAATTTTCCAGAGGGGCCGAAAGGATAGCATCGAGGCAGTGCATTTGCCTTGAATGCAGGACAGTGGTTCGAATCCGACATCCCATATGGTCCCCCGAGCATGCCAGGAACGATTTCTGAGCATAGAGCCAGGAGTAACCCCTGAGCGCTGCCGGTGTAACCCAAAAACTAAACTAAAATAAAAAAAAAAAAAGAACTAGGAAAACCCCAAGACATATTGTTCTCAGAATGACAAAAATAAACAAACAAACAAGACAGAGACAAAATATTGAAAGCAAAAATTTTTATAAAAGATCATAGAGTTATAGGAGAAAAATAAGACTTCTGCCTTAGGTAAACACAGCTTTTCATGGGAACTGCCTTTACTCTGAATATTTTTACACTTTTTTTTTTTGGTTTTTGGGTCACACCCGGCAGTGCTCAGGGGTTACTCCTGGCTCCATGCTCAGAAATTGCTCCTGGCAGGCACAGGGGACCATATGGGGCACCGGGATTCGAACCGATGACCTTTTGCATGGAAGGCAAACGCCTTACCTCCATGCTATCTCCCGGGCCCCAATATTTTTACACTTTTGATGGGATCTAATGTCCTGTGACTCGAAAGACAACTACACCTCTGGGCCAAAGTCTTCCATAATAATTTGCTATATATACTTTGCACATGACTGTATTCTGGGTTCTATTTGCAAAACCGATCCCTTGTCCCAGAAGATGTTACTACGGTAATTAAGTCCTGACTTTTGTTTGTAAATACAGTACTCGATGACAGAAGCAAAATCCAGATAACACTACTATTATAAAGTCCAGAATAATAAGACCCAAGAGTCACTTTTTTTTTTCTGTATATCTAGAAAAGTCCTAATTTACAGCAATTCTTACAGTTTCCTGTGTCTGAATCAGGGTCCTCCGTTAGTTCTGGATATTACATCATTTCATTTCAGCTAATGTAAACACTTCTCACAGTGCATGTTGCAGGCTTTTTTAGTATGACGGGAGATTGGTCTTTGCTTGGTGGATCATAGGAGTGATTAATGGTTCCAGAAGGAAGTGCAGCAGGAAGAGGCTTTGTGGGAATAGAAGAGGTGAGGCAACTCCATGCGAGATTTTGCTGAAGGATTAAGATTTGGCACAGAACTGAGTTTCTGTGCTGCCTCTTAGGCAGAGAGCCCCAGGAGAGGGAAGCAGGCTGTCAGCTGTGTCTTTGCATGCTCTCAGCCTGCCTTGAGGGGTAGTTGGCTCTTGTCTTTCTCTTCGGTACCCATTTTTACCTTATTAAAAGATGGATGTGGATGCTGGAGACTCAAAGGAAATCAGGTAAGTGTTCCTATTCAAGAAGTCTCCTGTGTTCTTAAATGCATGGAATTCTGGGGAAGTTTCCTATGCTCACACTGCTAATTAGTGTTCGCCAAGACACAATTCCTCTGAGACTTTTTTTCACAGCAAAGATCAGGAAAGTTTCTTTCTATGCTGAAAATTTTCTAACATGTTTTAACCAAAAATACTCAATATAGAGATGCTGCTCTCTGAAATCACAGCTATGGGATCACCTTTCTTCATTTTTAATCAAGATTTTGAGAATTCTAAGTATTTACTAATGGTAGCTTTCCTTCTTTTATAAAATGGCCTGTATAGTATCTATAAATGCCTAGTTTAATGAAAACGTCTGTTCATCCTAGTATTTCAAATACTAGCTTTTAAATACATTGATCTTTTAAAATAGGCTTTATTCATTTTTCTTCCTTCTTCTTTGTCTTTTGATTTGTGAATGTGATAGTGGTAGCACTCTGTTTCAAGTAGATCTAATTTTTTTTTTAGATCTAATTTTTAAGAGGCAAAAACTATACTTAGCTGTTCAAAGGAAAATAAATTTATTAGCATCCCTGATTGAACAAGCTCTGTAGGTATTTTGTTACTGAAAATATGCTTTATTAGATAAAATTGTCAGTGTAAATATCCATAGAATATGGGAAAGTTAATGAAAAATTTTCTATGGTTAAGCTATTTATTAACAAACATTAAAAACAAGTGAGTCCTTTGATAAGATTAGTTCAGGAAGAATAATTAAAAGAGTAGTTTTCTGCTCACCCACTCAATTCCAAATTCGGTTCCTTTTCATTAAAAAAAATCTGTAGTTAAAAATAACCCAGAATAAAACTTGAAAACTGTTTTGTTTCTCTGTATTTGGCTAACTTCTTTGCAAAGTACTATGCTTAAGGAATTTAAGCTATGAAGACTACTCTTGAAGTAGCTTACACAATTCTATCTACAAATTTCTATAACTCTTTTGCAGAACATTGAATATTTTACGAGGATTAGGATTAAAATGTTCACGTCAATATATATTTCTTTTACAGTTATAGTAGATGAATAGCAATGCTAAAAAATAACATGATAAATTGTGTGAGATTCTTGAACAAGCTCTCTTCTCCTTTGTCCAATATAGTGTGGAGAAGTAAAAGTGATAGTGAGTGGGAGAGCATCTGGCATACCAGATTACAGCTAATGGTTGTATGTTTATAATAAATGTTCATGGAAATTGAGACAAATAGATGGATGCAGCTCCTAGTTTCTATTATTTAATGAAAATACATTTTTGTTATAGGTCGAGGAATCCAATCCTACAACTTTGGTTGTGTGAGAAGTCTTTGCATTTAGTATTCTTACTAGTTTTTTGTTTGTGTGGTAAAACTTTTAGTTCCTACAATACTGTTTTCATTTTGGAAAAAAAATGTCTGGCAACAGAAATTTTTGCATTTTGATTACTTTAATCTAGCAGTTTAGTCACTGTGCTTTCCTTAGTATGATAAAGCAGACTTAGGTCTCAATTTGAGAATGTATGAGAATAGCTGTAAGTAAACTTGGGAAAAGAAAACTCACTTTAAGGGTTAAAACATGTAAACTCTAAATTATTCCATCTTTATTCTCTTTTAATTATTGAAGAATCTAAACACACTCTTGTTACAGGTACTTTCCATAACTGATATTTTTTGAAAAGCCTGTGTATAATGTAGAAATGATAAATACTGCCATCTTGTTGAATTTACTCATTATCATATTGATAGTTCTTTTAAAGATACCTTAAGTATTCTAATATTTTTGGATCAAGGCAAATTTTTTCTTGATTTGTATTACTTACTTAATTCTAGTTTCTTTTTTGTTTTTTATCATTTTAGAAAGAGGGGAACTTCCCAGATAAACATCAACAGTTGTCCAAAATATTTAGGAAAAAGGGATGCCTATATTACCCTTGGACCCAGAATATAGATAAGGAGAAGTACAGAGAAGGAGAGAACTTGAGGAGGAAAGAAAAGATAGATGAGAAGCAATGGGGAGCAGGGTTAAGGGGATCTGAGTACCTCAGTGGTGTAAAGCAGTGTTATATCTAAATATCCAAACATAAAGAACAGAGATCCAAACTTCATCAATCAGACTTAAAATTGTGCCTGCCAAGGTGGCAGGCTGGAGATGGAAGGGTTCCTGAGAACCCCAGTGGAGGGAAGCTGACACTGGTGGTGGAATTGGTTCTGGAACATAAAGTGTCTAAAACACAAGTATGAATACCTTTGTAAATCATAGTGCTTTCATAAAATTTAAAGAGCGTAAAAGAAATATTCAGGAACAATTGCTAGAGTTTTTTTCTTCCTGAATATCCTTAATGTACTCTTGACAAAGATTCTATTGACCTGTTTGTTTTTATTTCTTTTGAGAAAAAAATTTGTGAGTGCTTGAAAAGAATTATTCAAGTAGTACCAGCGGGCAAATAATGAAAGTTCTCTGCGGATTCCAGGCCAGCTCTCACCTAGTCAGACGTTGTGAGAATTTTGAAAACTAATAGGCAGCACTTTTTTTTATTTTTCAAAATAATATCTTTATTTAAGCACCATGATTACAAATATGATTGTAGTTGGGTGTCAGTCATAAAAAGAAGACCCCCTTTCACCCCATTCTTACTCATTGTCATATTGGTGGTGAACTTCTTAGCATGATCCAGTCTTTCCAGCCCTCATCTCTATTGTCTCTGGGCATTATTGCATTAATGTCTTTAATTGTTTTTAAAAATAGGCAGCACTATGGGGCCGGAGCAGTGGCGCAAGTGGTAGGGCATCTGCCTTGCACGTACTAACCTAGAACAGACCTGGGTTTGATCCCCCCCCCCCCCCCCCCGGCGTCCCATATGGTCACCCAAACCAGGAGCAATTTCTGAGTGCATAACCAGGAATAATCCCTGAGCATCACCCGGTGTGACCCAACAAGCAAATAAAAAGGCAACATTTTATAATTGTTCTCAATTTCAGTAATCATTGGTAACACCTGCTGATGGCTTAAAATATAACTTCTTGATTTTTTTGCCCCCAAACTCTGATTTTTAGAGACTAGAGTTAGGTTCCCAGGATTTCATTTCAAGAAGTTTCTAGAGGGTACTGATCATCTGTCACAACCACATTCTGAAAGGCACTGGTTTAAAAAGAAATCATTTTCTGCATTCATTTTTAATTTTATCATCTCTAGTTTATGACTTCTGCTAAAAATGAATAATTATAGCAGCACGTAAGAGAAAACTGTAGCAGTAAATAAATCACATATCTATAATCAAGAATTAAAGGAGAAAAGCATTCTATGTGGCTAATTGTGTGTGAAGTCCACATGCACTAAGTAAAAGACATTGCCTTTCACGGTCAACTTGTAAGTTGCATCCTAGATTGCCATCTAAAATAATGCCATAAGTGAACGTGAACACCAACCCTCAACCCTCCTCCTTTTTTAATAGGTTATGATTTGAGAGATAAACTACATCAAATATTTACACATGTACAGAGACACAAAAACTGTCTTTGTCCCCTCTTTCCTCTGCTTCTCTGTAACCACCTTCAGACTTGCATGGAAATCCATGCAAGATCCATCCATCTGCTTGATGCTGATGAACTCAGCTTGGAAAACCAGGTTTTCCAAGGGATGAGCCTAAATTATAAGTGAGTTTGCTCTCATTAATTTAATATTCAATACTATTTGATACTATTAATTTAATAAATGAATTAATTAGTGACTAATAAATATTTAGTGACTCCTTAATGTGCCAGACACTGCCAAGCCCTGCTTTGGGTAGACATGATCCCTGCCCTTAAGAAGCGTCAGGAATGTGGGGCTGGAGAGATAGCATGGAGGTGGGGCGTTTGCCTTGCATGCAGAAGGACGGTGTTTGAATCCCAGCATCCCATATGGTCCCCCGAGTCTACCAGGAGCGATTTCTGAGTGTAGAGCCAAAAGTAACACCTGAGCGCTGCCAAGTGTGATCCCAAAAAGCATAAAACAAAATAAAAAAGAAGCTTTTGGAATGTAGTAAAGAAAGAGATACCGGGGCCCGGGCGGTGGCGCTGGAGGTAAGGTGCCTGCCTTGCCTGCGCTAGCCTAGGACGGACTGCAGTTCAATCCCCCGGTTTCCCATATGGTCCCCCAAGCCAGGAGCGACTTCTGAGGGCATAGCCAGGAGTAAACCCTGAGTGTCACTGGGTGTGGCCCAAAAACAAAAACAAACAAAAAAAAAAAAGAATCAAGAAAGAGATACCGAGCATGGTGATGAAGAAGGAAATAGATAGGAGGACACATGTGGAAGGTACTCAGTAAATGGTTGAAGGATTAGATTTTTTTCTAGTTTATGTTTAATCCAATTAAACACTCATTGTATATAATAATACTGGGAAACATGGGGATATTTCCAAAACTGTAAGGCATCATCTGTGTTCTCAAGGAGTGCGTGATTAGGGGAGAGGTAATACAATTGCAACAAATCATAACTTTGGAAATCACACTCTTGAGGACATAATTATGGCAGTTTCTGGAGGGGTAAGAAACTGAAGGATGGGGCCCGGGAGATAGCATGGAGGTAAGGCGTTTGCCTTTCATGCAAAAGGTCATCAGTTCGAATCCCGGTGCCCCATATGGTCCCCCGTGCCAGCCAGGAGCAATTTCTGAGCATGGAGCCAGGAGTAACCCCTGAGCACTGCTGGGTGTGACCCAAAAAAAACAACAAAAAAAAAGAAACTGAAGGATACAGGAAGTCTGAGTCTGTACAGAAGAGTGACTTGTTTTCTGCAGCAGTTTGCAGAGGGATCTCCACACTGATACTGATTGGGTAGAGACTATATCTGATAAAAGACACAGAACAGATCACCTATACTAGCAACCTGGTGGGTAAAAGAGGGGGATACGGGATGTATACTGGGAACAGGGGTGGAGGGAAGACAATATTGGTGGTGGGAACGGCCCTGATTCAATATCACTATGTACCTAAAATATTATTGTGAAGGTTGTAATCCACTTTGATCAAAATAAAAAATAAATTAAAAAGATGATGAAAACAAAGGTAGGAATCAAAAGTATAGAAACTCTTTTTTGCACAACAAAGGGGGCTCTCAAGCCCTTTACACTACCTTGAAAGCTTACTTGTGAAAATGGTTCGGAAAGCTCATTTTAGAACTCAAAACGTTTTTGTGATGTAGTCCATTTTATTTTTCTGGCTATAGCCCATGAAAACTGTGAGAATTTGATGTCCTAAGTGAAAGCAGAAATGAAACCATCAAATTTATTTTTCAGGAATCAAAAAATTCTTATATGATGAAGAAACCAGGGCCACGAAGCTAATCATCAGTGGTAGGGAAATCCAAGGAACTTCAGTGTAAAAACACCACCAGGAAATGCTCAGTGGAAGGAAATAGCCCATAGTTAGTGAAAATAAGGCAATAGTAAGAGGTTAGGAGGCCACCTGATAAAGATAATGAGAATGAGCTGAAAACTGCAGTAGGACTGACAGAGCTAAAAAAAATTGGGTCAATTAGTAATAATGAGGGTGTTTACTTGTAGATTGGCAAAATATTTCCCTGGTATGAATTAGGATAAATGATCATTTCCTGTGCTAATGTTTTACATAAGGAGAGGCAGAGAAGCACCATAGGAGGTGCTGGGAATATCTGTGTGGAGCCACTAATTTAATAAGGTTAATAATGTGATGCAACAATAGAAACTAAGAAAAAATTGAATAGTCATTATGAAAAATTGTCAATCTACCTCGTCTTGCCAACAATTTTTAGAAGGCATAACCTTTTCATAAAATATTACAAGATTTAATGAACCATTCTGATGGGGTAGGTTGGGAAAGTACTAGCTGCCTTTTAACTTACTCCACCGTTTTTTCCTGAAATGATAAAAAATAAGGTACTGCCCTCCAAACACTTACTTTGTACCTGGTATTGAACAAAGCCATCTATTTTGGTTGTGCTTACCTAGCCCCAGATTTTCTTTATAGAAGTAGCTGAAAGATTTTGTTTACAGTGACAGGTGAAAAAGAATTATCTGGGGCAAAGACATAGCAGCAGGAAAGAGTCATTTTTGGTGAAAATAATACATTTAGTTGGAAAAACAGATAAATTCTGTTTTTCTGGCTTCCCAGTAAGCCTAACAAATGACTGACAAGTAATTTAAGAAGTGCCCTGTAAGCACCAAAGAAGCTTTAAACACACACTCAAAAAAAAAAAAAAAAGGCCTTTTAAAATAATTGGAGTATGGGTCGGTGAGATACCATGGAGGTAAAACATTTGCCTTCCATGCAGAAGGATGGACATTTGCCTCCCAGCATCCCATAAGGTCCCCCGAGCCTTCCAGGGGCAATTTCTGAGCATAGAGCCAGGAGAAACCCCTGAGCACTGCCAGGTGTGACCCAAAAACCAAAAATAAAATAAAATAATTGGAGTAAGAATGCTTTCCAAAGACTATTACAACCTTTGTAGATACTTAGAGTATGCCTTCAAATATGTGAAAGGGAGCCATCAGTTAAATAAATTGTATGCCTTGGTCTCAGAAAAATTATGAAATTGTCTTAGAAAGCAAAGGTACTAGATCAACTATTAGTAGATGAACTATTTCTAGAGCTAACTGACAAACAAGATATAGATAAATCATGCCAACAGCTTGGCATTATTCCAAGAGTTGTAAAGGAATTCAAGGGTGAAATTTGTGCTACTGTTAGATATAATAACTAAGTTTTAGTTTTAAAAGTCAAAAATTCATTTAACTTTTGTATAGTTTAATTTATATGAAATTGCCTGGCATCATCTCTCCATACTAATTATTTGAGCATAAATAATACTGTATATATAAGGCATGAAAAGTAAATATGTTTAGACAGCAGTGATTTTTTTTTTTTTTGGTTTTTGGGCCACACCCAGTGACGCTCAGGGGTTACTCCTGGCTATGCGCTCAGAAGTCGCTCCTGGCAGACACGGGGGACCATATGGGAACCGGGGGATTGAACCGTGGTCCGTCCAAGGATAGCGCGGTAAAGCAGGCACCTTACCTGCAGCGCCACCGCCCGGCCCCAGCAGTGATTTTTTTAAGTTCCGAATCATGTAGTGACACCATTCAAACATGTTGTGACATCATTTTGAAAGTCTTATTAATCCATTCTTGAAATTGTTGAGAATTATCCGGTTCCTTACTATCATGTAAATTAAGCTTATAATTATTTGTGCAAACAGTAAAAAATGAGCTGTGACTTAAGAAAATAGTCAGCACATTGCTGCTACACTCACTGCAGGAAGATTCCTCCAGCCTTGAAAACAGACTCTGACTGTACAGTAATTAAATAAAACACATGGGAGGATTTGAGAACTAATCAGCTTTTGAGCCGTTATTGCACAGTCCAGCTGCCCAATTAGCCTGGTGGTCTGGCCCTCCTCCCAAATCTCGTTTTTAGTCTTGACTTTGTGTCACCCTGCTCCCTCTGCAGGTCCAGATGCCCAGTTCCTACTTTACTACAAACAATCCTGGTTCTATCTCCATGGCCTGTGAGCAAAGAACAAAAATAGAGTAGGGGTCATTCAGAGTCAGAATCAGAATAGAGTCAGAATACGGTCTGTGGGTAGCCAGAGAGGCTGGTTTAGAAAATTGGTTGTGGTTAAAGCAAACCAACGTAAGAAATAGATGGGAACTGAGGTGAAGGTCAGTCTTTAACAGTGCCTAGAATGTGTGAGCCATTGTACTAGGGATATAAATTTGAATAGCACCATTACTGAGAGAAAGATAAATAATTACACTGGGACGGACTTTTCAACCTCAGTAACATTTCAGCTAGATAATTATTTGTTGGGGAACTGTCCAGTGCATTACAAGATAGCCTTATCCCTGACCTCTACCATAGATGTCAGTAGACTTCTCACACATACAATTGTGAAAGGGAAAGAAAGAAGGGAGGGCAAAAGGGAGGAAGAAGGAAGGAAGGAAGGGAGAAGGAAAGGAAGGAGGGAGAAAGGAAGGGAGGGAAGGAGGGAGGGAGGAAGGAAGGAAGAATGGAAGGAGGGAGGGAAAGAAAAGAGGGAGGGAGGGAGAAAAGGAAGTAAGGAGGAAGTAAGGAAGGGAGGGAGAGAAGGAAGGAAGGAAGTAAGGGAGGGAGAGAGGGAAGGAGGGAAGGAAGGGAGAGAGGAAGGATGGAAGGGAGGGAAGGAAGGGAGGGAGGGAAGGGAAGGAGGGAGGGAAGGAAGGAAGGAGGGTGGGAAGGGAAGGAAGAAAGGAAGGAGGGAGGGAGGAAAGGAAGAGAGGGAGTGAGGATGAAAGGGAGGGAAGGAGGGAGGAAAGGAAAGAAGGAAGGGAGGGAAGGAAGGAGGGAGGAAACCTCAATTCCTTGAGGGCAAGATTCCTTCAGTACCAGGTCCAAAAGTGAGACTGTTCTCAAGGCCTTCCTTGAACTAGGAGTTTCTTCTGCCTCAATTTTATCATTTTGTAAAAAAAATTTTTTCTAGTAAATATTCTTAGCTTATTACAAGTGTTCAAATTTATGATATGTATAGTGATGAGTGAAATCATTTGGTATTTGTTCTTCTCCCTCTCATTTATTTTTATATCACGATACCCCAACTCTGATTCCATTTATGTTACATCAAACTGCATGTTGAATCATTTTTAGAATGGCATAGTTTTCCACTGTATGTATATATACCATTTATCTGTTGTTGGGATTTTAAAAAATATCATGCTATTGTATTTAAGGATGCATGTGTGCTTGAAGTGAGAAATACATGTAAGGGACGTGGGTTTGAAGTTGTCTGGGACTCTCAGATATGCTGGGTCAGAAAGTCTGATAAAGAGAGATTATTTATACCACAGCTGAGAAGTTGCTCACTTTGCCTGCTAAACCAACACAGACTGATAAGAAATTCAAAGGAGAGAAGAATGGGTTTTCTCTCTGCTGGCATACAGTATTATGGAGCCTGAACCCTTCCCCCCCCCAAAAAAAAATCATCATTTCTTCTTTATCTTTAGCTTAATCTTCACAACATCAATAAAAAATTCAAACTTTATCTGTATTATAAATACAATTCCACAACAACCGCTTCAAGTGGACATTACTATTATGATCTTCATTCACTCATTTTTTTCTTCAATAAGGAAAGGAAGCCTCAAAATTCCTGAGTCTTGAGATTATTTAGTAAATTGCAGAGCTGACACTGTCTACTCAAGTTTACCGCATATTTACCCTTTTAGGAGACAAACTGGAAATTGTTTCCCAGTCCCAAACAGTTACATAAATTTGCCATGCTTCTAAAAATGTAAAAAAAAATAAGCAACATAATGGCTAACTTTTAATTTTAATAAGCATAAAATGCCTTTGTATGCCTGTAATTTGAATGTCCTTGATAACCAGTGAAGAGAACAAAACATTTACTGTTGCTCCTTCTGGGGCATATCTTTCTGGTTTTGGTCCAGTGTGAATTCTCTCATGCCACAAATGAAGACAATGTAGTTCGGCACATTTAAGGCACCTGTCCACAGTCATACAGCTAATTATTGAAAAAAACAAGTCCAAAACTCCCCTCTGACTCATTTCTCTCTGCTCTCCTGGGTCGAGGTTACAACATCTCCCACCAGAGTGGAAAGTTCTAGAATTCCCTCTTGTTTTATGGACTGTCTAAAGGGGAAGAAAAATCAAGACAGACAGCTTCTTAACTTAAAAAATCCCACATGAAAGCCATGGAGGACAAGACAGATAGTACAATGGATCGGGTCCTTTGCCTTACATGCAGTGGCCCGGGTTTAATCCTGAACAAATGGAACCAAATGGTCTCCCCAGCTCCTCCAGAAATGATCCCTGAGCTAAGATCCAGAAGCCCTAAACACTGTTGGGTACAGAAAACAAAAGAAAAGAATAAAACAATGAAATTTCTTCTGATAACTAATAGGTAACTACTGAGACGCACTAAAATAATTGGTTTGTTTTAGGATAGGAGGAGGAATATGAAGAGAGGGAGGAGAAAGAGGAGAAGAGAAGGAAAAAATGAATAGCAACAACAACAGTAATAATAGAGGCAGCAAAAGAGTTATCACTAGGGACTTGAAAAGCTTACATAAGAACCAGATAATAAACTGCCTATCATACCTCATACATCACTGGGACAACTGGGGATAATAACAGCTGGTAAGAAATTCCTTGTTGGGGCCAGAGAGTATGGAGATAGGGCATTTGCCTTGCACACAGAAGGACTGAGGTTCAAATCCCAGCATCCCATATGGTCCCCCGAGCTTGCCAGGAGCGATTTCTGAGTGTAGAGCCAGTAGTATCCCCTGAGTGCTGCCTGATGTGACCCAAAAACCAAAAACCAAAAAAGAAATTCCCTGTTTAAGAAACACCAACTCTCAGGCATCCTGCTAAGTATCTCTTGAGTACTCTCAATTTGCTTTCACAACCATTTGATAAGATAGATAATACAATACTTAACAGCATTTTGCATACAAGCAAACTGAAGCTCAGAGGTAAAATATTGTACAAAGTCCCAAGATAATACATGTAAAAATTGGAGCTTGAACTAAGTCTTGAATACAAAACTTGTACTCAGAAATACGTTTGCTCGCTGATGCCCTGAGGTCACGTCTTAGCTAGCTATGGGCAGCAGCCCTCTGGCTCCTTTTTAGAGGGCAATTATTATAAAATTTTTCTTTCCAGCTACTTTGAATAGAAGGTACTTTTTAAGAAGAGAACAACCAAAAAGGCCTCTGTCAGGGCTATTTTTTCAGTTACAGTTATCAAGATTTAAAAGTTAAGTAATCTTTCTCTAGGGAGCAAGTCTGAGTGTTGAAGAAAAAGGGGCTGACATTTCCAAGGCTCCAGTCTCATGGGCTTTATTACTCTTTTCTTTATTATGCATAAGCTTGTACATGAGTGCAGACATACTTAAATGCATATATGTATACATGCTTATGTGCTTGTGTATTTGCATGCACACACACAATTCATTCACCACAGGCCTGAACAGATAAAAATAAATGGGTTCAAATAACTCAAGCAAATAGTTGGTTGAAATTACAGGCTGGTTGGCACAATGCCAGGCCATTCTAATTTCATCTCTACCAACAAGCTTCTATCTTTAAAATTTTTTAAATTGAATCACCATGAGCCTCCTTTTTAAAGAGGATTGTTTTGCCAGAAAGTATATCATTGTAAATTCTTCCCAGAAACTTTTTCCATAAAAATGAACAGCAGGTAAACTTTGTATGGTTTTCTGTGGTATTTTTATGAGTGAATAGGATAAGTAGAAAGACTGTAGCTTTTAAAGGAATCAATATGCAACTGCTTTTAGCTGCCTTGTGCTATTTCTAGCAAGATTTACTTTATATCAACTATTATAATACTCTACAGCAAGCATTGATTAAATCAGTATAGAAATAGTAATATCCATAACTCAATGATGAGGAAACTGAGGCAGGAGAGATCTAAGCCATGTGCCTGAGTTCACCTATCTGTTGAGTAGTAGTTCTGGATCAGGGTTCAGGTAGCCTGACTTAGTGTGGTTGGCAGAAAATGACCATTTCTAATATACAGCTGGTTATCTTTATTCATGATTTTTCTTACAGAGAGTAATCCTGAAGTTCAAATATTCCATAACTCTGGAGGGGAAAAAGCAATCTCTAAGTAGGCTATGGGAAATGAGTCAGAGCTTGTTTGTTTTAGTGACTTGCTTTGTGAGAGTGATTTGTTGAACAAATGAATTGGGGCCTTTTTTTTTCAGCTCTGTTTTACCACTTTGCTATGCCATGATTTATTTCTTTTCATCTTCTATAATTTAAATAACCACAAATTCAGATATTATGATTTATAATTGGACTATAGCCCCTTGTCTACTTCTAGTGCAATGAACTCCATTGCATTTCTTCTTTTTTTTTTTTTTTGGGGTCACACCCGGCAGTGCTCAGGGATTACTCCTGGCTCCATGCTCAGAAATTGCTCCTGGCAGGCACGGGGGAACCATATGGGGCACCGGGATTCAAACCGATGACCTTTTTGCATGAAAGGCAAACGCCTTAC
>PVKC010021815.1:0-17975 GCA_004027635.1 Crocidura indochinensis
AAAGGCAAACGCCTTACCTCCATGCTATCTCCCGGGCCCCGTCTTTTATTTTTCTTAAATCGTACAGATGATTGAAACTAGTCTGTGCTTTTCTCTCTCCCTCTGACTCATTTCACTCAACATAATAAGTCTCCATATCCATCCATGGATAGGCAAATTTCATGACTTCATTTTTCCTAACAGCTGCATAGTATTCCATTGTGTAGATGTACCACAGTTTCTGTAGCCACTCATCTGTTGTTGGGCATCTAAGATGTTTCCAGATACTGGATATTGTAAATAGCACTGCTATGAACATAGGAGTACGGAGAACATTTTTGTATTGTGTTTTTGTGGTCCTACGGCATATCCCTTGGAGTGGTATTTCTGTATATGGGAGCTCAATGTTAAGGCGGTTGGGTTTTTTTTTTCTGGTAAAATTCTACTCATATTTTGGGTCACCTGGCAGCACTTAGGAGTTCCTCCTGGCTCTACACTCAGAAATCGCTCCTGGCAGGCTCGGGGAACTATATGGGATGCCGGCATTCCAACCACTGACCTTCTGCATGCAAGGCAAACGCCTTACCTCCATGCCATCTCTCTGGCCCCCATAGGCTGTCTTTCTCATCTGGTCTTTGTTTCCATTGAAATGCAGAAGCCTCTTAATATAATGTTGTCTCGGGGCCGGGAGATAGCATGGAGGTAAGGCATTTGCCTTTCATGCAAAAGGTCATCGGTTTGAATCCCGGTGCCCCATATGGTCCCCCGTGCCTGCCAGGAGCAATTTCTGAGCATGGAGCCAGGAGTAACCCCTGAGCACTGCCGGGTGTGACCCAAAAACCAAAAAAAAAATATATATATATATATATATATATATGTATATATATATAATGTTGTCTCATTTGTTTATACTTGATTCCATTTAGCTTCAGTGTCATGAAGAGATGTGCCTAGGTTTTCCTCTGTCTTGAGTCCATTTTGATTTGACTTCTATTTTTTTGTTTGTTTGTTTTTTGGGCCACACCCAGGGGCACTCAGGGCTTCCTTCTGACTCTGTACTCAGAAATCAATTCTGGCAGGCTCAAAGGGCCATTTGGGATGTCGGGGATTGAACCCAGGTCCATCCTGGATCGGCCGCGTGCAAGGCAAACGCTCTACCACTGTACTATTGCTTCGGTCCCTGATTTCTCTTTTTCTAATTTATTATTTGCATATAGAAAAGTCCCGGATTTTTGCGTGTCAATTTTGTAACCTGCCCCAACTGTAAAAATCTATCGTTTCTTCTCTTCTTGTTTACGTATATTTTTTACGTATATTGTTACGTATATTGTTTACGTATATGTTTTCTCTTCTAGTTTACGTATATTTGAGCCACAAAAGGGCATATTCTTGGGCCAGAGCTGTGGCACAAGCAGTAGGGTGCATACCTTGCACGTGTTAATCTAGGATGGATCAGGGTCCGATCCCCCGGCATCCCATAGGGTTCCCCCAAGCCAGGAGCAATTTCTGAGTGCATAGCCAGGAGGAACCCCTGAGTACCACCAGGTGTGGCCCCCCCAAAAAAAAACATACAAAATGGGGGTTTACTCTTGGCCCTGTGCTCAGGGATCACTCCTGGTCAGGCTATCGTATGGGATGCTGGGAATCAAACCTAGGTTAGCTGTGTGCAAGGCAAATATTTAACCCCTCTGTGTTCTTAGCCTGTTTGGGTTTGGGGCTCTCACCAACAGTGCTCAAAATTACTTACAGATCAGTGCTCTTAGCAAGCACTCAGGGGTTGCTCCAGGCAGAGCTTGGGCTCAGGATCAAACCTGGGCTTGCTACCTGCCAAGCCAAGCCAGTGTCGTAGGCCCAAGTATTTTCTTGCCACCCTAATATTCTTTATGGCTTTAGGGTTTGAGGACCACACACCACAATCATCTGGGCTCATTCTTGGTTCTGTATTTAACAGCACTCCCTAGAGGTGCCGACAGTCAGGCCCAGGTGGTCTACATACAAGGCAGCACCTTCCCTCAGCCCTCCCCAATTTTCTCTTTTTGGGGTCACCCCATGGTGGTGCTCCAAGCTTACTCCTGGCTCTGCACTAAGGGATCATTCATGCCAGGGTTTGAGGGGCACTTATGCAGTGCTGGGGATCAATGCAGTATCAGACGGGACAGGACAAGTGCTTTCCCTGTAGGACTAGCTCTCCAGTGCCCAGATCTTTTGGGGGGGTGGTTTTGGGGTCACACCCAGCGGCACTCAAGGTTTTTTTCCTGGCTCTGTGCTCAGAAATTGCTCCTGGCAGGTTTGGGGGACCAGATGGGATGCCGGGGATGGAACCTGGGTCTGTCCCTAGCCGGCTGCATTAAGGCAAATGCTATCTCTGTCCCCTCATTGTTGTTTTGATTTGCATTTCCCTGATGATTAATGATTTCACATGTCTTTTGGCCATTTGGAATTCTGCTTGAGGAAGTTTCTGTTCATCTCTTCACCCCATATTTTGATGGGATTGGATTTTTTTTTTCTGGTAAAATTCTAGCACTATTATAAGTATTAATTCTTTATCAGATGAGCGTTGAAAAAAATAATTTCCCCTATCCCTCAGGCTGACTTTGTCAGCTGGTCTTCGTCTCCGTTGAGGCGCAGAAGCTTCTTAACTTAATATCATCCCATTTGTCTATATTTGATCCCATTTCCGCTTGGTCGGTGGTGTTTCATCTTTAACAATACCTTTGGCTTCAGTGATATGTCTAGGTTTCAAGATATGTCTAGGTTTTTCCTCTATGTACATGACAGTGTCAGGATAAACACCAAGATCTTGGATCCATTCTGATTTGACTTTGGTCTTTGTTTCTGGGCCACCCCCAGCGGCACTCAGGATATACTGCTGGCTCTGCACCCATAAATCACTCCTGGCAAGCTCAAGGGACCATATGGGATGCCTGGGATCGAACCCGGGTCTGTCCCAGGTCGGCCTCATGCAAGGCAAATGCCCTACCACTGTGCTATCTCCCTGGCCCCTTCCCAATATTCTTTTTTTTTTTTTTTTTTTGGTTTTTGGGCCACACCCAGTGATGCTCAGAGGTTACTCCTGGCTATGCGCTCAGAAGTCGCTCCTGACTTGGGGGACCATATGGGAAACCGGGGGATCGAACTGCGGTCCATCCTAGGCTAGCGCAGACAAGGCAGGCACCTTACCTCCAGCGCCAACGCCCGGCCCCCCAATATTCTTTATTGTACAAACTCACTTAGGGCAGATGGCCTCGGAACAGAACCCTCATGGGCACGGCCCCTTAGCTGTGACCTCTGACGTCTCCCCTCTGAAATTTCTGAGGCCAAGGCTGGAGGCATAGCCCAGCAGGGAGGGCACTCACCTTGCATGTGGCCATCCCGGGTTCAATCCCCAGCACCCTATAGCCAGGCAGGGGTGATTCCTGAGCACAGAACCAGGAGTAAGCCCTGAGTACTGCTGGAGGTGGCCCCCAAACAAAGACCTCTCCTTTCTGGAGGGGGAGCAACAGCCGGTGGTGCTCAGGGGTTCCTTCTAGCTCTGCACTCAGGAATCACTCTTAGAAGTGTTCAGGGGACCCTATGGGATTTGGGGTGGGATATTTGGCTTTTGGGGCCACACCTGACAGTTGTTCAGAGGTTACTCCTGACTCTGTGTTCAAAAATTGCTCCTGGCAGATTCGGGGGGACCCTATGGGTTAACAGGGATCAAACCTGAGTTGCCAGCGTGCAAGGCAAACACTACCTCCTTCGCAGTACTATCACTTAGGCCCCCCAAACATATATATATATATATATATATATATATATATATATATATATATATATATATATATATAAAACCCCTGGTGTGGTGAAGGGGGGACAGCGCCTGGAAGTCCCCAGCAGAGCAGGCTTCCAGAGTCCCCCCTGGGGGTGGGGTGAGAGTGGGCAGTGATTTAGGGGAGCTGGAATAAACCCACCTCCACCCCTGTCCTGGGGCCTCACCCGATGCCTCTGTGACTTCCCCAGCCCTGCCGGGATGGAGCCCAGCACCTCACAAGATGCAGGCAAGTGTTTTCCCCTGAGCCTCAACCCCTTCAGGCCCATCCTGCATTTTGCTTCGGGTTAGTTGGATTTTCTGGCCCCTCCGGAGCTAAGTGGCGTGGACACCCCAGGGAAGCCCCTGTTGGTGGTGGTGGTGGTGGTGGTGGTGGTGGTGGTGGTGGTGGTGGTGGTGGTGGTAATGCCTGGTGGGTGGCGGTGGGGGGGGCACATCCCCTCCCTTGCCCTCCTCGGTCTCCACAGCCCCGTCCTCTCCTCTGCCCCCCACCCGGCACACCCCACCTTTCCTTCCCCCCATGTGGCCCTCGGTGCCCTTCACCCCGAATGCTCGTCTCCGGTCACCTCGGCCTCCAAGCTGGTGTCCCAGGCGACGTCCCCTCGGGTTCCAGGCACTGACCGTCCCTCTCCTGCTCAGCGGACCCCGAGCTGGAGAGGGACTGCGCGGCGCAAGAAAGCAGCAGCTCCTGCCGCCGGCCCACGAACCTGAACTTCCAGGAAGTAAGCAGGACAGGGGGAGCAGGGGGCAGGAGGGTTTGGGGGGACAGCCTGCTCCCCCTGACCTCTGGCCCACCCCCAGAATGTCACCCTGGCCATCGCCGTCTTCACCATCCTGGCCTCCATCTACTTCTTCAACAAGGTGAGAACACCACGGCTCCCTGAGCCGTAACATATACATACATGTATATATGTGAGCATGTTTCTTCATGCATGCACACACATGAAATGCACCCACCTCTTTCTTTCTCCCCACCCACCCAGGAACCTCTGGTTTTGGTTTTGGGTTTTGGGTTTTGGGGCCACACCAGGTGGCGGCGCTCAGGAGTTACTCCTGGCTCTCAGAAACTGTTCCTGGAAGGTTCAGGGAACCATATGGGATGCTGGGATTCGAACCAGGGTCCGAGCTGGGTTGGCCGAATGCAAGGCAAATGCCTGACTGCTATGCTATCGCTCTGGCCCCTGTTCCCAGGAACCTTTTGCTTTCTTTCCCCTCGCAGGCCCAGAAGTGAGAAGGCCCCAGATCAACTCTTCTTGGGGACCACTCCCAGACTCTGCCTCTGAGGCCCAATAAATGTGACTGAGTTAGCAGCACTCCTGCCCACGTAGCCCCTTCCTTTCCTGATTCGCCACCACCAGGCCTGGCTTCTGGACAGGGTGTTTCTGGAGGCCTTGGGTCAGAGGGAAGAGGGGCCGGGTCTTTCCCAGGGCAGAGGGCTCTGCAGGTTGGTGGGAGCGAGTAGAGGGCTGGGTCCTGACCTAGTCACCGCAGGTCACTGGAAGGGTCACTGGGACAACCCCCCGGGGCCAGTGTGTCGGGCATGTGCAGAAGGGACAGACAGACCGGACAGAGCAGGGTGCCGCCTGGCCTCGCTTGCTGGATGAGTATTGGGGTGGCTCCTGCGTCCTTCACAGAGCTCAGTGCCTCCTCTAGCTCAGTGCTCGCTCCTGGAGGTGCCTCAAAAGTTAAGTGGTGCCAGTGGTTAGGCACCCCGCATTTTCGGGGTGCCTCCTACATGCAAAGCATCTCCAACCCAGTGGGCCATTTCTCTGGCCCTATATTCCTTCTTTTTGTTTGTTTGTTTGTTTGTTTGTTTGTTTTTGGTATGGTTTTAGTTTCTTTTTGAGGGGGGCACACTTGGTGGCACTCAAGAGTTACTCCTGGCACTATGCTCAGAAATCACCCCGGAAGGCTTGGGGGACCATATGGGATGCCGGGAATCAATCCTAGGTTGGCTGGGTGCTAGGCAATGCACTACCGCTGTGCTATTGCTCTGCCCCACCCTTAGATTCCTTCTTTTTTTTTTTTTTTGCGGGAAAGGGTTTCGGGTCACACTCAGCATTGCTCAGGAGTTACTCCTGGCTCAGAAATCGCCCCTGGCAGGCACAGGGGACCATATGGGATGCCAGATTCGAACCACCAACCTTCTGCATGAAAGGCAAACATCTTACCTACATGCTCTACATGCTATCTCTCTGGCCCCCCCTAGAGTCCTTTTTTTTTTTTTTTTTTTTTGGGGGACCACACCTGGCAGGCAGGCACGGGAGACCATATGGGACACCGGGATTCGAACCAACCACCTTTGGTCCTGGATCAGCTGCTTGCAAGGCAAACGCCACTGTGCTATCTCTCCGGGCCCCCTAGATTCCTTCTTTTTCTTGTTTTTGTTTTTGTTTTTCGGTCACACCCTGCAGTGCTCAGGGGTTGCTCCTGCCTCTCTGCTCAGAAATAGCTCCTGGCAAGCTCGGGGACCATAAGGGATGCTGGGATTTGAACCACCGTCCTTCTGCATGCCTTACCTCTATGCTATCTCTCCGGCCCCCCTAGATTCCTTCTTTTTTTTTTTTTTGTTTTTTTTTTTTGGGTCACACCCGGCAGTGCTCAGGGGTTACTCCTGGCTCCATGCTCAGAAATTGCTCCTAGCAGGCACGGGAGACCATATGGGGCACCAGGATTCGAACCGATGACCTTTTGCATGAAAGGCGAACGCCTTACCTCCATGCTATCTCCCGGGCCCCCCTAGATTCCTTCTTAACTCATCTGAGGTCAAAGTTGTGAATGGGATTTGTGGAGTACCAGGGCTTGGTCGTGCACTAGACTTTGACACTGACCCCCTGTTGGTCGTCCTCTTTACCTGGGAAAACTCCTACTCTATTTACCATACCCTATTGTGATTGCCCTTTTACTCCCTCCAGCGCTTTCATCACTTTCTCATTCCCATGGTGACACCTTCCAGGTACATTTTTGTGTCTCATAAGACACCTTCATTCCACTCTAGACCAAATCTGGGCTCCCAGGGAAAGCCCAAATTCAAGTCAACTGGGGACCGACCTGGGCTCTGGAGGAACCCAGGCTGCAAATCCGAGCGCCGCCGCACGATGGCGCGTTTGGTCTTATTTTTCCCTGAGGGCCATTAGTATTTGCAAAACCGTTATTTGCGAGGTGCTGTGGGGCGAGGGGGTAGGTTCGAGCTGTTTCCACACACAACCCCCATGATTTCCTTACACCCTAAGTCTCCCCAAACAGCAGCCTAGCCAATGCATTCCCTCTTCACCCATCTCTACAGCTGACCCTCTCTGCCCCCAACCGTCCCCCCGGGTCCCATCCCCAGGTCCCCGACATCTCCCCTCTGCCCAGCTGCTGTCCAGGCTTGATTTCCACTCTCAGCCATTCTGGTCCATCCTTACCTCTCCGGGACCCCGAGAAAGGTCGCCCCAGGGTCCTGGATGTGGACCCAGGAGGCAGCTAAGTCTGGACAAAGACTTCTAGGTTTCTGCTTCAACCATTGGGTCCCCCCCCCCCAGCTCCCTGAGGAACCCTATGGGTGGATCCATGAGCCCAGTTCACTTCACGGATGCACAGCCCAGCTAACTTCTGGGAGAGAGTCCAGGGGTTTCCCAGTTCCTATGAGTAGGAAGGATGGAAGCTTCTGGTCCCTGATCACAGAGCACAGGGATGAGGTACTCAGTGTCCCCCAAAGCACCCCAAGGGTGTGAGCAGGCCAGACCCCACATGTCCAGGCCTCCCCCTGCATTGCACCCCTCAACCCCACCAGCAGCAGACAGACAGGACGATGCATAGTAACAAACTCGTCCAGTGTGGGACCCAGGGTGAGCTTGGGACAGGCCTTCAAGACCC
Organism: Crocidura indochinensis; assembly: GCA_004027635.1. Taxonomy (NCBI): domain Eukaryota; kingdom Metazoa; phylum Chordata; class Mammalia; order Eulipotyphla; family Soricidae; genus Crocidura; species Crocidura indochinensis. Next base: position 7,649 of record PVKC010021815.1, read on the forward strand.
CAGTGGTATAGAGCACCCCAAGAGGCAGGGGGTGCTAGGGTCCTTGTTGAAAGGTTGGGCCTGGGGTCCCCCACCCCATGGAGTACTTAGCACAGCACTACCAGGGACTCAGAAGGAGGAGCTTAAAGGTGGCCCGAAGTGCAGTGCGATGGTGGTGTCTGTCCAGTGGAACAAATTTAGCATCCTCACCCCTTAGTGCTCAAGTGATGGTGTAGGCCAGCAGGCAGCACAGGCCCAGGTTCCTCGGGAAGGCCTCATCCAGAAGTGCTCAAGCTGACTTCTGGTGCCGTGCTCAGAGTTAACAGGGATCGCCCCTGTCTTTGCTCAGGAAACCATATAGAAGGATGCTGGGAATCAAACCTGGGCCAGCTGTGTGCAAAACAGACTTCCTGCATTTTGCTGCACCATCTCTGCCCCCCCCCCAATTCCCTGAGTAATTCTTTCCACCCCTTCTGAGGAAGTTGCTCTTGCTCCATTTTATCCAGGGGAATCGCTGAGTAACACGAGGTTAATAACTGGGCCATCCAGTCAATTAAACAGCTGAGAAATTAATCCAGGTTGATGGGCTGAAGCTAATTATTTTTTTAAGTTTGGGCCACAGCCGAGGGTGTGCTGCTGCTCCTCTGCTCAGAGTGACCCCCTATCGGTGTTCAGGGGGACCAGATAAGGTCCCCAGGGTCAAATTAGTGTTGTCCACATGCAAGGTAAGTGTCTGATCTGCTGTACTAGCTTCCCAATTCCCTAGAAAAGAATTATTTTTATTTTGATTTTTTGGGGTGGCACACCCAGCAGCGCTCAGGGGTTACTCCTGGCTCGACGCTCAGAAATCGCTCCTAGCAGGCTCGGGGACCATATGGGATGCTGGGAATTGAACCACCGACCTTCTGCATGCAAGGCAGATGCCTTACCTCCATGCTATCTCTCCGGCCCCAAAAGGAATTTTTTTGGGGGAGGCGGTCACACCCTGCAATGCTCAGGGCTTACTCCTGGCTCTGTGCTCAAGGATCACACCTATTGGTACTCTGGGGATCATAAAGGATGCTGGGGATCGAACCCTGGTCAGTTGCATGCAAGGCAAATACCCTCCATGCTGGATTACCTCTCTGGTCAATTTTATTTAAGATTTTGGAACATACCCAAAAGGGTTCAGGACTTACTCCTAGCTCTGTTTAGGGATCACTCCTCAAGGTCTTCAAGAACCTATGAGGGGCCTAGAGCGATAACACAGCGGCAGGACATTTGCCTTGCACACAGCCAACCCAGAAGGATCCAGGTTCCGTTCCCAGCATCCCATATCATCCCTAGGGCCTGCCAGGAGTAACCCTCTGAGTACCACCAGGTGTGGCCCCCAAAAAACAAAACAAATAAGAAAAGAATCCTGTGAGGTGTCAGGAGGTATTGAACTGGGTCAGAGACAGAGCACCAAACTCCTTAAGCCCTCTACAGTCCCTCCAACCTCTCTACAGGTTTCTCCCTCTTGGACTTGAGACCCCACCTGACTTTATACTTGGAGGTCACCTAAACAGACCCTAAACACCTTGCTCAGAGGGGCTCAGAGCCAGGAATCGCAGTTGGGGCGCCTGCAGGCCAGGCCTAGCCGGGTCCAGCCCCTCAAGCCCTCTCTCCTCCTACCCCACCACCTTCATTTGACTCCAGCTACGCCAGGCCTGAGCCCCCAGAGCCTCTGTCCCAGGTCCTGGAGCTCCGGGCCCTCAGGCAGGAAACCTGCAGGGTGACAGTCTTGGAGGGAGCTGGGAGGGAAGGTGTCAGGTGCTGGAGGTGTCGGGGCTGAGCAGGTTCCTGACAGTTATTTCCCGACATCCGATGACAGTCTGTCTGTCTCCCACGGCTGGGAACGTGGCAAACCAGGCCAGATGCGAGGTGCCTCCTCCCGCCCCTGAGAAACAGAGGTAGTGATTAAGGGGAGCGATCAAGGGCGCCTGCCTAATTGCCTCCCTCCAGCCTGCCTGCGAGGGGAAGAGATTTCTGGGGATCTTAGAGGCTGGGAGCTCCCGGGGACAGAGGTTCTGATCTCTCTGGGCCTACCCAAAGCCCCCGAGATGGCCCTACTGGGACCCTGACCCCACTGTCAGCAGGATCAACACTGGCACTGACAGTCCAAAGCAGGGTCGGCCCCGCCCACTTGAGCCTAAGCCACGCCCCCTTGACATAGGCCCCTCCCGTTGGATGATGGACACACCCCTGAGCGAATGGGATTTACCCACTAGTTTGTCAGTCACGCCCCCTTGACTATAAACCCCGCCCCTAAGGTCTAGGCTCCTCCCTGGAGGTTGGCCCCACCCACCTCTTAGGTTATCGAGTCCAGCTACTGTCATGTAAGCCACGCCCCCTATGGCATAAGCCACGCCCCTAGCCTTAGGCTCTTTCCTTCGAAGGGAGGTCCCACCCCTGAGTGTATAGACTCTGCCCCCTGGTTATAAGCCACGCCCCCTGTTATCTAGACTCCTCCCTTAAAAGGTGTTCCCGCATCCAGATTGTCAGCCCCGCCCCCTGTGCATAAACCACGCCCCTAGACCTAGGCTCCTCCCTCAGAAGGCAGTCCCACCCCTGAGAGTATTGGCTCCGCCCCTACTCAGCAAATAGACCACGCCCACATGAGCCAGGCTCCTCCCCTATACAGCAACCCACCCCAGAGAATGTCAGTCCGCCCCCTGATTTTAAGCCACGCCCACAGTACTCAGACTCCTCCCATATAGGGCGTTCCCACCTCTGATAGTGTTAGTCCCGCCCCTGGAGTTTAAGCCACGCCCACAGGACCTAGGCTCCTCCCCTAGAGGGCATTCTCATCGCTGAGTGTTAGCCCCGCCCCTAGTGTCTTGGCCCCTCCCCTCCCTGGTTGGCCCCGCCCACCAGCCCCGCCTCTGAACTGTCTCTTCTTCCTCTGGGGTGTCAATTTCGGTCCCTCCAGCTGTCATTTCAGTTCCAGGCCTGGAACCTTCTCCCACAGGCCTTCAGTGCACCGGAGCCTAAAGGATCGGGGAGGATGACACTCCCCGAGCTGAGCCCCGGTGTCTTCCATCCCCTGAGCATGGGTAGAGTCCCAGCGGCCCATGGGGACTGGGGAGACGACACGGGACCGGCCGGTGCACAGACAGGATCACAGGATCGGTCCCTGGAGCCTTACTAGGCCCTACTTCTCAGCAAAAGCGACTTTTAGCCAGCTCGGCAGATCAAGCAACCCCGAGGCTGTGCTGTTCTCCGGGCCCAGAGGCTGCGTGGAGACCTGCCAGTTCCTCGCTGGGCCCTGGCACCCGAGGGGTCTCTCCCCCTCTCCCCCCCCCCCCCACCGGGCCGGGCTCCCCAGGAGAATCCTGCCGCCGCCTCCCAAAGCCGCAGAGAGCGCTTGAAAGCCTTGCAAACCGCATTCACCAGCAAATCGATGCAAATTAAAAGCCTCGCTGGGATCCCACTGATCTCCGGAGAAGGCACAGAAGAGAAGGGGGGCGGGAGCCGAGCCTTGGGAATACCCCACAGGGAGTCTGGGCAGTGCCAGACACCCCCTCCCTATGCCCCTGACCCCCGCAGGGAATAATATGTGGTAAGGCACTCATGGCCCTGTGACGGCCTTGCCCCATTAAGTGACTTATTAAGCACCAAGGCCTAAGAAACGCTCCCTCCACTCGCCAGAGCTCTGCAGGGAAAAACCAGCACAGGCGGGTGTGACTTGGGTGGGAAACTGAGGCAGGAAGCTTGCAGAGATGTCTCCCGACTCTCCGCTAAGCCGTGGTTGGCTGTTTTCTTGGGGGAACCCCAAAATGGACGGGTAAAGTTACAAAAGGGAGTTGTTGTGGGGTGGAGGACTATCTTTTTGTTGTTGTTGTTCCTGAGAGCACAAAGCCAGGGGTAACCCCTCTGAGTTTTGTTGGGTTTGGTCCCCAAACAAACAGCAAACAAACAAAAGAATTAATGTTTTATGTCAAAGAACATTTGTGTGGTTGTTGATATTTGGAGGATCTTCTGGGGGTGCTCAGTGACCACTCAGAGTAGATCCTGTGTCCCAATTAAACCAGGGGCCTCCAGCTTGCAAAGCACAGGTTGATCCCCTCAAGAGAATTCTCCTGACATTCAAAAATGTGTGTGTACAAATCCAACACCCCACCACTGAACCATATACCTACCCTCCATTTTCTCATTTCTTTGTTTTCTTGATCTCATTGTTTGGTTTGATTTGGTTTGGTTTGGTTTTGGGGCCACATCCCTCAGCGCTCAGGGGTGTCTCCTGGCTCTGGCCTCTGAGCTCAGAAATCACTCCTGGCAGGCTCTGGGGACCATATGGGATGCCAGGATTCGAACCAGGTTGGCCGTGTGCAAGGCAAATGTCCTACTGCTGTACTATCACTCTGGCCCCCAGATCTTATTTTGAGGGAGGAACATGCCCAGCAGTTCTCAAGGGTTACTCCAGACTCTGTGCTCAGGGGTCACTCCTAAAGGTGGGCTCGGGAGACCATATGGGGTGCAGGGATCAAACCTGGGTTGGCCACATGCAAGGCAAGAGCTTTACCCACTGTCGCCAGAGCATTCTCTGGTTTTTTAGAGGACTGGGCAGGATTCTCTCGATTATATTGCCCAACAGTCCAGTGCTGGGCTCCATGCAGCGACTGAGGCCACCCTGTTGGGTTTGGGACTCCAGAACCAAATTAAGAGGTGCCAGAGGACTCTGGAGGTCTTAGAGCTTGAACTTTGGTTCCTAACATATTCCCTGGGCCAGAGAAATAGTCCAGAGCGTAAGGAGCTTGCCAGGCATGTGGTCAGTTCGATATTCAACACTGGATAAGGTCCCCTGAGTATTGCCCAGGGATCACTCCCGAGCTCAGGAATAGACCCTGAGCACCACTAGGTGTGAACAAACAAGCACTCATCAAAAAGAGAATATGCATCCCTGACCACTAAGCTCTCTATCCATTCTCTGGCTACATTCTAGTAGAATGTAGATTAGATCATCTAAACTGTGGAAATGGGGATACAGATGAACACAGGGTAGGGCCTTGGATCCTACAGTCACAGGAAATGATTTAAATTACTTTCACTGACATTCTAGTGGTCAGAAAGTAGTCACGTGACCATATAGTTGCAAAGGACTCTGGGAAATGTAGTCTTTCCCTCCTTTGAGTGGCTACCATTTAAAAAGAGAGAGGGGCTTGAGCCATACATAGTACAGAGGGTATGGTGTTGGCCACGGACAACCCGGGTTTGATCCCCTGCATCAGTCCATAGGGTTCCCCGAGCACCATCTAGTGTGATCTCTGAGCACAGAGCTAGGAGTAATCCCTGAGCAAGTCCGGATGTGCCCCCCCCCACAAAAAATAAGAGAGAGAAAGAGAGACAGAAACAGAGACAGAGAGACAAAGAAAGAGACTGAGAGAGAGACAGAGAAACAGAGCGACAGAGAAAGGACAAGAATTTGATTCCACAGCTGGGACTGACCTCTGAGCACAAAGCCAGGAGCACTGTCAGAAGGCCAAAATAAAACATAAAAAACAAGGACCAGAACCTAGAGACATAATAATGCAGGTAAGGTTCAATTTCCTGCACCTTATGTGGCTCCCCCAGACCCCACCAGCAGTGCTCCCTGAGTGCTGAGCCAGGAGCAAGCCCTGAGCACTACAAGGTGTGAGCCCCTTATTCCCCCACCAAAAAAAATAAAGGGGGGAAATTGCCTATTCCTATTCCTAATGTCAGTTCTTTGTGCTCTAGCACATTCCAGTTCTCTGGAGCTGAGGGGGCACTGGGGTGAGGGGAGGGATCTGTTCTTCGTCTGGGTTAGGAGGAAAGCACACAATTATTGCGTTTGTCAAAACCCTCGAACGGAGCCTAACAGGAACAAATTGTACTGTGTGCAAATGTTTCCTTCATTTTAAACATGCTGAAGTAAATGTGCCCCCTTTTTTTGTCATATTAAGGATACAGATTTGACAACCTTGAAATTAAGAGCGCTGTGTATAAAAAAACAACTCACTGAAATTATAAGTCAAGAAATAGACTTGGGGGAAAAAATGGTGCCTTATGTGACTGAAATAGCATTTAATAAGCTTAGCGTGTAAAGCAACGCGAGAAGAGACAAAACGGTGGGGTTCCGACAGGCAAGTGGAGAGAGGCAGGCAGAGGGCATGCAAGGTCAGGGGCTGAATCTGTGTGGTCTTACCACCAAATCCCCACTGAGGTCCTTCTCCAAGCAAAATCACTCCCATCAATTAACAACAGGGACTGGGAAAGGATTGAACAAAAAAACTCAGAGGGGCCAGAGAGATGGTACAGTGGGGAGGTTGTTTGCCTTGCATGCAGACAACCTAGATTCAATCCCTGACACCCCACAAGGACCCTTTCCCAGCACCATTGGCAGTGATCCTTGAGTACAGTCGGGAACAAATTTTGAGCACCACCTGCTGTGGCCCCCAAATCAACAAAAGCCAAAAGCCAAAAGAATGTGGACCCGGAGCAATAGAACAGCATGGAGGGTGCTTACCTTGCATGTGGCCGACCCAGGTTCAATCCCTGGCATTCTATAGGGTCCCCTGAACACTGCCAAGAGAGATTCCTGAGTGCAGAGCCAGGAGTAACCCTTGAGTATTGTCAGGTGTGCCTCCTCCCCACTCCCAACGAAGAAAAGAAAGATTCACAAAGTTTTTCCTTTTTCTGTTGTTTTGGGGACCATTTCTGGCCCACTCAAGGGCTATTTCTGGTTCTGTGCTCAGGAGCACCCTATTCTTTAGGGGATATGTAAAATAAAAATCCACGAGTTGTGAAATTGCCCCAACACCATTTTTCTAATCCCCAAGCAGCTGGGTCTTAAGAAGCAGAGAAGAGAGTGGGGCCTGGGAAATAGCATGGAGGTAAGGCATTTGCCTTTCATGCAAAAGGTCATCGGTTCAAATCCCGGTGCCCCATATGGTCCCCCGTGCCTACCAGGAGCAATTTCTGAGCATGGAGCTAGGAGTAACCCCTGAGCACTGCCGGGTGTGACCCGAAAAGCCAAAAAAATTAAATAAATAAAATTGTGTACTTGAGATCAATTACACACAAATGTTCATGTTTTATACATGATCTCTGGATTCTTTTTTTTCTTAATATTTTATTTAGTTGTAATTTAAACTAAAGCAAGAGGAATGTTGATAAATGCATGCATATGCAGATGTATTTAGATGATTTTTTTGTTTGTTTTGGTTTTTTTTTTTTTTGGTTTTTTGGTTTTTGGGTCACAGTCGGCAGTGCTCAGGTGTTACTCCTGGCTCTATGCTCAGAAATTGCTCCTGGCAGGCACGGGGGACCATATGGGATGCTGGGACTTGAACCACTGTCCTTCTGCATAAAAGGCAAATCCCTTACCTCCATGCTATCTCTCCGGCCCCGTATTTAGATTTTTTTTTGAGCTTCCACAAGTTGAATGAATAGTAGGTGGAGAATGCAAAGATCCAGCAGGTAATTTCTTCAGACAAGACATTACTGGAGCAGCATATTAACTAGAAAAGTCATTCTAACAAAGAATAGAGAATTATCCAAATATGTAAGTGCCTTGTATCTAATAATTATTTGGCATACTAGTTTTAAGAATGGGCTTTGGAGCCAGCTTTCTTGGATCCAGTGGTTCAGAATCTTTTTGATGAATTATGGAATGGAAGGAATTTATTTATATTCATTGTATTTTAGGCTCATCATCTGTAAAATGGGGATAACAGTAGTACCTATTTTTTAAGGTTGTTTTGAAGATTCAGTGAGCTGATACATGTAAAATGGTTAGCACAGTGCCAAAATAGAATGCATTTAACTATAGAATGCATTTAAATATAGTGATTATTTAAAAATCTTAAATATCATTGTTTTGATTTTGTTTGCTTGTTGTTTTACCTTTTATAGGCTTATTCTTGAACCACCCTCAGTGATGCTCAGAGCTTACTCCTGTTTCTGTGCTTAGAGATCATTCCTAGATGAAATCATGGGATCATTTGTGGGGCTGCAGATTGAACCTCTACCATCTTATATTTTTCCATGGTTTTGAATATGTTTGCAATTTTCTGTCATAAAAAAGTAAAGCAGGGACTGGAGAGATATTACAGTGGGTAGGGTACTTGCTCTGTATGCAGTTGACCTCAACTCTATCCCCGTTACTGCATATATCTCTCTGAGCAACATCAAGGCTTACTTTTGAACACAGAACCAGTTTTAACTCCTGGCACTGCAGACTGTGGGCCAAGAACCCCTTGCACCCCACATAATATAAGTTATTGATATAAAATACCATGTTGTTCTAAGGATCTCCCCTTAGGAGATATAAGATATTCACTAAAATTGTTGGTTTTCCCATAAGTGGTTTCCTCCTCCTCTTTTCTATCTATCAGAATGATATTTTATTAATTTAATTCCCATAAATCCAATATCTAAATCTAAGGTGTAGACTCCTTTACAGAATTGCTATGCCTATTCATTTATCTTTCGTATATGAATGATTGCACAGTGCTGGAATAATTGCGTAGTTGTGACATATTCTGATGCCCACAATTTAAAATATTAATGCTCTATAGTTCTTTGTGGAAAATGTCTGCCAACTCTTATCCTAAAAAAGGTAAGGAGACTCTCTTCAATTTATTTATGGTCCACACCTGGAGATACTTAGGGTTTACTAAGATAAGTGGCAATGAGCTTAGTGGATCATTTCTGGTGGTGCTCAGAGGGCCCTAAGAGATGCTGGGTTCAAACCTGGGTTGGCTGCTTGCAAGACAAACACCCTACCTGCTGTACTATCTCTCTAATCTCAAGCCTCTCTTATTTTTTTAAATATTTTTTATTTTTAATTATGAGAACAAAGATGCAAAGAGAGAGGACAAGGTAAGGTTACAGAAGGACAATCACAAGTAACATAATTCTCAGAATAAGTCCCCTTGCTGATATGATAACTTTGAACTTTTGGCCAATGAACATTAAGATAAATAAAACAGAATCCATGTACAATTACTTTGTTTGTCAAGTTCCCAGATTATATTATTATAATTATCATATAATTATATACATTATAATGTTTCTTAACAGCACACGAGGCTATCTAAAGTCATAAAACTTATGTAACTCCTTAAACATTAGAGGCAAACTATTTTTTAACATTTCCATGTACATACATATTAGTTTAAGTTAACCTCAACAATTTAAGTGGGTTTTTTGTAAGGATTAGAGTCAAAGGAGCACAGTAAAAAACGGTGTTAGAGTGGCAATTGTTGTTTGCATAGGCCCACCAAAATATGAGGGGCATGGAAAGAAATAACCTTGGCCTAAATACAAAAAGACCCTATCTCTGAAGTTTTCTGGCATAAGACCAACTCTAGGCTCCAGTCAAGCTAGATAGTCCAATCCAATACATTGTATGCCAACACACTTTTATTTTTTACACAGTCTCTGTTGTTGGTATCATGTTTCTGTATCAAAGATCCTGGAATCTGCATATCCTGCATTGAAGTTAGGATGTGGAGCGTCCTCCTGCCTCATCTCATAATAAAAGGGCAATGCATGAAGCCCTATCCTGTAAGCAGGTCATTGTTGTTGTTAGTCTTCTCAGTGTTAAGGGAAGACAATTATGAGCAGTTCGACTTTTGAGCAGTGGTAGGGTCTTCCATGATAGAGGATTGTTTCCTGGTGATGTTATAGACAACTTGGATGTTTCGTGGATGACTTCCATGGTTTAGAGGTGAATGGATAATGCCATTTCTTCTGAAGGCCTCTCTTATTTTAAATTATAATATGCAGTTCATTTTTGCATATAAGCAATGAAATGTGTTAATTGTCAATACAATTGATATTTAAATATTAAACATCTAGTTGCTTAAGTGTCCCATAAATGAGAAGAATTACTAAAAATCAGAATCTTAAAGAGAGGTCCACCCTTTTAGAAGATATAACTCTGAAATAATTTTTATTTGTAACTATTATTTATTTATACATTTATATTATAAATTTATATTATTATAAATAATAATTGAAAGGAGTCAGTCCTCTTTTTCCTTTTCTTTTATTTATCAAAGAGAGCTAGCCTGTTCAAGAGTTTATTTGTCATATAAATAGCCACATCTAATGTTACGTAGTTTCAAGACTATAGTGACATTTCTCTCTTCTGTCTAGAAATGAGAGGGTTAATATCTCTCTCTTTTCTTATTTTCTAGAAATTGAAAGTTAAAACTGGAGACTTGACTTAATCCAAATTCATAAGACTATATGATGTTCAGAGGTTTTAAGTTGCACAAAATGGCTTTAGTTAATAAATAGGTAATTTGGAATAAAAATTAGCAGTGACGGAATGCCTCTTTGAACATGTGAAATTGTTCAC